>CM052085.1:535855-593321 GCA_028453745.1 Agapostemon virescens
GATGCGAAACGATGCGAAACGATGCGAAACGATGCGAAACGATGCGAAACGATGCGACGCGACGCGAGACGGCGCGTGGCGTCACGGGACAGAACCGAACGAGATCGTTTCACCGACGGAATTCTATCGGAGATAGGAGCCGCCGCTTCTTCGACCGTCCGAGTCCCCTCACCCTTGCCCCTTGCCCTCGCCCCTCGTTCCTCGACGATGGTCGGTATTTCGACAAACTTTTACAGAGTTCTGCGACAGATCATCACGTGACCGCGACTATTCGTTTGATTTCAGCGGGAGTCATGGCCGGTTCGGAGAGAGACGCCGGTTTCTCGAGCGGAGCGGACGAGGACGAGATGTCGGGCCTGCACTCGCCGAGCGCCTCGGAGGACAGCCTGGAGGTACAGGTCACTCCGATATCTCTGCGAAACAAGAGAAAACTGGCGGAGCCTCGAAAGATTCAAGAGCCGAGCACCGCGCCGCTGAAGAAGAGGAGATTCGAGCGCGTCGAGGAGACGCCGACGATGGTTCCGGACGACGAGGAGACCAGAGCGACCGGCTCCCCGAGCCCGTTCAGGCCGTGGAGCAGCGGCTCCAGCAAGACCGTCGTCGACGCGAATTCCTCGTCGACGGCCACGGAGAAGATGCTTTCCGCGATCTCGATCGCTGCTGCTCTGCCCGCCGTCGGCTTCGAATCGTCGACGGGGACGCCGACCGCCGCCGCCGCGTCCAACGGCAGACAAATCGAACAAAAAGCTTTCCAAGCTCGGAGGGAATCGCAGCGAACGGAGGATCAGCCGACGAGGCTCCGATCCACCGGTCAGTCGCGGTTGGCCCGAATCGAGAGACGAGGAGAACATCCCACAGGGCAAAAATCCGAAGCGACGGTCTCGTCGGGCAACGTCGCGACCAACGACGCTGGCGTAAACTCGAACGCGACCGTTCGTCCTGGATCGCAGGAGGAACCGTTGTCGCTCGTTCTCCGCGGAGAAGCGGAGACCAGGGTACCGTCGCACCCGGCCGTCGACGGAACCTACGAGAGGACGTATCCGGTAGACCGGGCGAACGTTTCGTCCGCCTCGTTTTCCGCCTCCTCCTCTTCCTCGTCGTCGTCGTCGTCTTCCTCCTCCTCTTCGTCCTCTTCGTCCTCTTCGTCCTCTTCGTCCTCTTCGTCTTCCTCCTCCTCGTCGTCGTCGTCGTCGGCAGCGGCGGCTTCGACGTCGGCGTCCTCGTCGTCGCGTCTGCTACCAACGAATCGTCAAGAGAATCGTCGGCCGATCGAGAACGACGACGATCCCTCGCCCATGGTACCGACGAACGCGCGGTCCAACCACGCCAGGCAACACTCTTCATCGTCGGTCGGTCAGCAGAGAAACTACAAGAACATGACTCGCGAGAGAAGGATAGAGGCGAACGCCAGAGAGAGAACGAGAGTGCACACGATAAGCGCCGCGTTCGACACCCTGAGACGCGCCATACCGGCCTATTCCCACAATCAAAAGCTGTCGAAACTGTCCGTGCTGAGGATCGCTTGCAGCTACATCATGACTCTCGGAAAGATAGTCGGCACTCCCGAAGGAGAGTCGACGAACACCGCGTCGTTGGGTGCCTGCGTGGATCTCGTATCGAGGACCATCCAGACGGAAGGCAAGCTGAGAAAGAGGAAAGAAGACTGAACGAACCCGTGTCCGGCCACTCGGCCGATCGAGGAGATCGCGAAGATCCCGCGGTCCGCGTACGCGAGGCTACCTGGATCCTTCGCGTTCTTCGCGTTCGAATCGCGCGGCTTGGCTCCACGAGTCTAATCCGTGAAACGCGCTACGTCGCGCAAATGTACCCTCCTACCTTGTAAGAAGACTTTGAGCGTTTGCGAGCTCGCTTCCGTCGAACTTCAGACAAATAAAATACAAAACGTCGCGAAAACGTTGCACGCGTATATTTATTGATTCCCGTCGACGAATCCCTGTCGCGTTCGCTTTCGGAACGGACGCAGCCAGATTTTCCGAGCGTAACGTCCGCCGCGTGAAACGCGATCGTTCGTCGGAACCACGACCCAATGGTCGCCGATAATTTCGCGCGCTCGCTTCCTTCCTTCCTTCCTTCTTTCGTTTGTTCGTTTCGGCGTGTCGCGGTCGCATCGGTGTTCTCTGTCGCTTCGCGACGAGATTCGTCGGAGCCCGTGTTCCCGAGAACCGGCCTCGTACGCTCTCGGTATACTCGCAAACTCGTACGCTCTCGCGGTATCGCTTCAGTCAACTCGGTCGCGTTTTTTCGCGACTCGAGGCTCGATGCTCGAGGCTCCGCAAAACATTATCCCTAACATGGCCACCGGTGTCGCACCGGTGTCGTTGATACGGAACGAGACGCGCGCGGCCGACAGGCAGGCCGAACGAGATCCGCTCGCGAACGACGAGAGGGAGCCGCAAAGAACGCGAAACAACGTCTGCTCCTCTGTTCCAGGACTTGCCTCTGCCGTCCGTTTCCGCGATACTTTGACCGACTGGCGACGCTTCCCGTTCGAGTCCACCGTTTCGTCGAGACGAAAGAGGTCGGATCGATTCTGCGACCAATTCGTTTCGTACCCGTCGTCGACGAAAGATTCGTCGGATCCGACCGGAACGAACGGTCGGTCGCGTGCACGCGCAGACTCTCGCCTCGCGCCTCGTCGGGTAGATTCGACGCGACGAGAAATTGCATGGGCGCACCTGCGCTATGTAGCAGGTGCGTTTACCGGTTTCATAAGCATCGCCAAATTTTCGGCGGTTACGCGTCGCGAATAATAATCGGTTTTCGATCCGAAGCGGGGACGAATCGTGCGGACGACTCGCCGAACGATCGAACGATCGAACGATTTCCGTGGAACGGCGTAACCGTGAAGCAACAGCAGCAGCAACAGCAGCAGCAGCAGCGACGTTCGATGAGGCGAACTCGTATACGCGTACGTAGACGCAGCGTGTCTGGTGGGAGGCTGCCAGAACGTTGGCGCCGGTTGACCGTCGCCAACCGCCAGCCGGCAACCGCCAACGTTCTATGTCGTTCTATGTCGAACGACCTACGCGAATGCGCGCGATGCCGTCTCGCGTTTACGGATCTACGCGGCCGTTCGTTCCTACGCTTTTACCGAAGCTTGCTCGCGAGCGATCCGCCTCGCCGCTCTTTGCCTCTTTTTCGCTTCCGCTTCCTCCGGTTTCCCTTTTACACCGGTCTCCCGCGGATCGAGCGAACGAGCTTCCGCCAGATCCTTTGTCCGCGTCCCCGCGCGCGGTACGTCTCCGAAGAATCCCATCGGTCAAGGTTACTCGACGCGATCGACGCGATCGACGCTCCTCGGCGCGGGAGGACATTCGGGAATTCCTTCGACGGATCTATTTTTGCGATCGATCGTTTCGCTCGGTCCTTGCAATTTCGTTTCGCCGAGAAAATCGATGCGTTCCAAGTAATTCTCGACCGCGTCGTTGTCGCATCTCGGGTCGTATCGGTTACGCGAGCAAAATGTCAGCGAAGGGAATCGCGTGCCAAGGATCGAAACGATCCGAGCTCCTCGGAAAGTCGCCGTGGAACGCGTCGCTCTTCGACGGAACGGCGATCGAAGCGATCGAAAACGAGCAAACGCGAAAATTAGAGAGAAATGCGATCGGGCGAGAGAGAGAGAGAGAGAGAGAGAGAGAGAGAGAAAGAGAGAGCGGGAAATTACTCTGTCGCGAAGCGTGGTAACCGAGTACCGGGTCGACGTCGAACGACGAGAAAGAACGGAAAACGGAGAGAGAGAGAGAGAGAGAGCAGAGAAAATGCAAAAGAGCAGATAGAAGGAGAAGAACCGGGAAAAACGATACCGTTCTAGCGTGCGAATCACAGGCAACTACCTCGCCATCTACCTGGCTGCTTTTTCCCCCTAGGTATAGGCATGCCGACACGCGGTGGCTACGGCACGGCGTCTACGGCGTCTACGGCGTCTACGCGTTTTCTCCGTCGAAGTATGTGCTCGTATAGTTCGTGCGAGAGTGATTCTGTATATAGGATGCGACAGTGTGGCGCCAAGCTCTCGCATACGAGCCAGTTTCCTCCGGAGTTTCGCGACGGTACGGCCAGACCAGTGTACAGGGTGCTCGAGAAACACCGAACGCGTCGCCTACCGAAATCGATTAATGCTCGATGTAATTCGCGTCCATCGATCGGACGTTACCGATCGCGAGAGTCCCACGATTTCAGAGTTCTTTTTTCAGGATCCTGGAATCTTGTTCGGTCGTCGATCGATCGTTCGATGGAACGAGAAATCCCGTTCGCGACGATACCCCTTGCACCGAGGGGTGTCGTTTCGATCGGACGTATCGAAACTTTGCCAAGTTGAATTCTGTACGTGATTTTGGCGGTCGGAGCGTTACGCGCGTGGCCTCGGAAGGAAATAGTCGCGCGTACGCCGAGCATCGGCTCGCGAAAAGATCCGTTCTCCTTTATTTCGCGAAGGAACGAACGTTCGACCGATTCCAGATATTTTGTAGAAACTGGCTGTCGCGCGTCGCGCGTCGCGTCCCGTTTCGCTTCGCTTCGATTTTCATCCCTTTGCGCGCATTCTTCGATCGGACGTCCTAAGATCGCGGTTCCAAGGACTCGACGTCGCGGAGAATAATCCCGTAATAATAGTCGGAAAGAAACTTTAACGAACGATCGAGAATCGTTGTTCGAGGAAGAATAATTATTCACGGCTCGAACGATCTCTTCCGGCGCTCGACGATCGTTCGTTAAACTTGTCCGAGGTTGTTCGACGAGCAATCGGTCGCCGATCGACCACCGTTATCCGTCGCCCGAATCGAAACGGTAGCTTAAAATGGAAATAAAGATACCTTGTACTCGCCTGCTCGCCTCGTACGTCGAAACGCGTGAAAGAGACTGTTCCGCGCGGCGTAAGGCAAAACAATTTGTACGTATTATTTGTAAAAAGATAAAACACGTGACACGAATAATAAAAATTTCATGTAAAATTTCATGAAAACGTATAGCGCGGCCTCTCGCGCGCGATACGCGAACATCGCGGATCGGTTTCGCTCGGTTTCGCTCGGTTTCGCTCGCTTTCGCGTCGTCCGAAACGAACGAGAAACAGAAATATTCGTTGCGGCGTAGAGATCGTTGGTATTATTCTTCCGTCGATGCAAAGTCGTATTTTCTCTGGCCACTCGTTCGATCGACTTGTACTTTTAGAATTCTATTACGTCGCACGATAATAATCGTGTCGTACGGTACGAACTAGAAGATACGCTGTATTAATTTGATGCGTCACGAGCAACGCCTCTGTAGGCGTTTTTATAATCGCGTAATCGGTCTATCAACGGGTTAACCGAGCGTCGAATTCTCCGATTAAACGATCGAATCGATTTTGGTCATGTTCGCGACATCTAACGAAACGTCTCGACACCCCGTCCTCGCCGTCGGCTTGGACGTTTCGACGGGGAACGGCGCCACCGACGCTTTCCATCTTGATTTTTCAACGAAGTATAATATAAATCGAAAATTTCTAGATCGACGATCTCCGGTGTCTCGGCGTCCCGATCGATAAAGACATCGCCGATTTTTCGATCGTCCACCGCCGCTACCGTTCGACGTCGTAAGCCCAACCTAACACCTCGATCGATCTCCTCCCCTCTTGTCGGCCTAACCTAGAAAACGATGTCCGTCGAACGACGCGTGTCGTCGATCGAAACGAGCAAATCGTAGAAGAATATATACAAAGATGTGAGGACGGATACCTGCCGACACTGTACAAACGTTTACGGTGGAAAAACAGCCAGGGAAAGTTTCTCGCGAAGAGCTTGGTTTCCGAAATTTTTCTTTCGAAACGGGCAACCACCGGTTCGGTGCGCAAGATGGGTTAGTAACGAACGCTGTTGTGTTTACGTTGCAAAGATGCCCGTCGATAATCTTTTTCCTTCCTTTCTTTTCGCGTACAAACAGATATATCGCGATGCCTGTCGCAGCCGAGCACCGGCAGAAAAAGAAGCAACTTTGCGAGCTTGTCGCAGCCGGTTCCGAGCACGAGCGAAAATCACCGTGCGTCCTCCCCGACTCGCATGGTTTCCGAGGAAGAGAATCAACTCGTCAACAGCGTTATAAGGTACCTCTTCGCGTTGGACAGAGGAAAACAGACGATCAACAAATCGCGTATAATCAAGAACGTGCTCGGAGGACAGGGAAAACAGTTTCATCGCGTGATAAACAAATCCAAAATCCTCCTGTCGAAGGTACGAATCGGCCCTTGGTTCGGTCTATGTTACAATCGTTACGCCGTGCAAGTAAATGCGTTTGCAGATCTTTGGATACCAGCTGGTGGAAATAGAAGGAAACAAGTACATATTGGTAAACGAATTGGCCAACGATTCGCCTCATATTCAGCCCGTGGGAACGGAGAGTAGCCAACGAGTGCTGTTGTTCTTGATCCTTACGCATATCTTTATGAGCGAGAAATCCTGCAGCGAAGGTAATCCGTCGAACCGCCGTGCGGTAATTTTCTCTGTAATACTTATATATTTTGCGCGCGAACGTTCCAGAGTCTCTCTTCGATTTTCTAACGAAATTGGGCGTCGTACCCGAAAACGTTCAGAATCACGATTATTTCGGTAACGTGAAGCGTACCGTGACCGAGGTAAGAATAAAAATAATCGCGAGCAACGGGCCACGACGATTTTAATGGCGCGAAACGCGTTTGTTCTTCAGGTGTTCGTTTCCCAAAAATATCTCGACAGGATAGAGACGAACAGCGAAACGTCGACGATCGAGTACCAATGGGGACCCCGCGCGGAATACGAGTTTTCCCGTCGCGCGGCCTTGGAATTCGTGTCAGAGGTAAGAACGCGGTTGGAACGGTCACCGTCGTTGAAACGGTATTTCGATGGAACGATCGATGAAATAACGAGCCTCTTGCCCTTAGATCTACAATGGACGTCCGATAAACAGTTGGCCGTTACAATATAAGACAATGGTATCGCTAGAAAACTCGAATCGCTCGGGCTGAGCGCATCGGAGTTGAATTATCGTGGCTCGTCGTGCCATGGAGGAACAATGGACAACGAGAGCATCGCAAACTCTGTATCGTTTACCGATCGGAAGTATCGAACAATTTTGAAAATAATATTTTTCTAGTTAAGACATAAATTTTCTCTCTTTTTTTCTTTTGTCCGAACGTCCCTGAGAGCAGCCGTAAAACTGCGGAGCGAGATTAAAGTTCGCGCGCGGTCTTCGAGTTCAACATTGGGGTCAGAGGAATCTGAAACGCGTCCTATTGGCCTAGTTTTAACCGAATCTAATTGGATTCATATTTTCTTCCGGAGTTACGTCGTACAATCGGCGATCCGTGTAAAACGAATCGCGAGAGGAAACGAACGAAACAATAAAGGAGGATAATTGGAGGAGCCTTTCCGCCGTGTTCCAAATCGTTCGACGCGTCGCCCGTTTGCCTTCCGTCGAGACGACTCGAGAGGAGAACCGAACATTCGGAAAACTTTGAAAATTATAATAATTTGAGACACGCGGTGCGAATAGCCGTTGGATCGAGGATATCGAAAAGACCGATGCGTCCTTAAGGAATATCTTTAAAAGTACGTTTTTCGATAACGAAGATAAATATGTCGTACATCCGCGTAGCTCCTGTAGCTTAGAATCGACAGAGACCAGTTTTATTTGTCATAGAAATCGGCGATTCGATCGAATCTTTGCGAAATTACCGGCTTGGGAACGTCGACGACGATGACGACGACGATGACGACGAAGACTGGAGCTGGAGCTGTATATCTCTTACCCTGTTTTCGAGTACGGCGAAGACGACGATCGTTCGAGTATTTTGGACGGTAGCAGACTACCGGTTCGGAGCCTACTCTGGCACGAGGGGATCGGACGGCACGGACGAATCCGTAAAAGATCGCGGAGACGGTTGAACGAGGGATACGCGATTCGAGAGGGTAAGGAGAGAGGGCTGCGTGGAAGCATGGCGGATGGAGATTGCGCAGGGGCGAGAGACCCCCGGCGCTCGTATACGTATAAGACGGTTCGAGCGCTATATATCGGCCGTTGAGCCAGCAATGCGGGAAATGTGTGTCAGGCCGGGCTGGCTCGGAGCGCGAATCGTCGGCGGTGGTCAGTGTTCGACGGTGTTCCAGTCGGGTCTGCCGGATAGGTGGTTGCTCTGCGTGGGTGGCGCGCGCGGTTCGTAGTGTCGCAGTACCGCGCGCACCTTCGCCATCGTCCGCTCGCCTTTTTTTTCAAAGCGAGCGATCGCTTGCTCGCGAACCATCGACTTCTCGGCCATTCGTAGCATTTGATATATTCGTTGGACCCGGTGGTGTCTGTTGCTACCGGGACGACCTAGGGGACCATTCGACGTTGTCCGGGCGTCTCGTTCTCGGAGGGGTCGTGGACACCGAGCACCGAGCATCGAGCACGCGACACGGAAACAACGGGACCAACGGGACCAAACGAGGGAACACGAGCGATCGTCTGCGATCGTCTGCGATCGTCTCCTCTGCAAGAGGAGAAGGAGTCGTCTCGAGGCGTGGACCTTCCACGGGACCTTTGATCGCGCGGCGAACGATACGATGCAACTTACGCGCTCGTTCAGGGTTTGCCGCGAGATACGCGAGATACGAGAGATACGAGAGATACCCGAAATACGTGAAAAGCGCCAGAAAGAGAGGAACTGGGTACGGTGAAGAACGACGCGCGATCTTTTCGACGAGTCTGTCCCGAGGTCGAACGAACAAGTGATTCGAGGAAAAGAGAAACGGATCGCGCCGTGGTCGCGATCGAGATCGAATCATGTTCAACCTGTATCAGAACTTGAACAAGCGGGACGAGGATCACAAGGAATCGGACGTTACCGGACATGACAGGTTCTGGCAGGAACGTCCGCGAACGCGGCGGAAACGTCGCGCCGTTAACCGGAGAACGCAAAGCGCCATCGAGCTCGACTCCGAGGCCATGATGTCGGCGCGCGGAACGCTCCGCCGTGGAAGAAGCGCGAGCATCGAGGACGAGGACAGCGAAGAAGAAAAGGGCTATCAGCTGACCAATAAAATCGACAATCTAGCCAAAATATTGTTCAGTCGCGTGTCCGCCGCGCGAGGCTGCAAAGAACCGGACGTCAGGTAATTCGTCCGACATCGACGAACAACGCGTCCACGACGACGACGACGACGACGACAACGACGACGACGACGACGACGACGACAACGACACGGTGATTCGCGCGATCGATCGAGTATCCTTTCCAACGGATAATAACTTTGTTACGCGAAACTAGCTAGATTTATACGGAAACGTATAATCGATCCTAAGCTCGAAGGGTACTCGACCGATCGACCGAATCGGTCCCCGTAAATGCTAGATCGACGATCGACGTCGCAGCTCCGTCGCTGATTTTCCGTTGCCGCGAAAAAAAAGACAAGCCCGTCGACGTACGATCGATGCCAAGCGGTATTTGAATTTTCCGACGATTCGAATTCCCGCCTAGCTAGGACGCGTTGCGTTCGACCGGGTTCGTTTACAAATCCGATCGAATCGCGCGTTCCAACAGATACAAACAGTATCGAAAGTACCATGGAGACCGGTGGTTGTTCGACGACCGTGCGTCGCGTTGTACAAAATTTGGATCGTCACAGGAATTTTTCGCAGAGCTGCCGATTTCGAAGGAAACGAATACCTCCGAGAAGACGGCGTTCTCTCGGGTGACGATTTCGACCTATCCTATAGCCGGGCGCGTCCAGCTGTCGTCGATGTTTTCCGAGTTTTCCGAGTTTTCCGAGTTTTCCGATTCGTTTCTGCGACTAGAATCTCTTCTCCGCCGTGAACGATTTATTTTTTCTCTCTTGTACCTACAACGTACACGCGTTTAACGATTCGTCTTCTCGAAGCAGCCGTTCGAACAACAAGGTCGGCGATCACCGCTCGAAACGACGTCCGGTCAGCGTCGAACGACCGAGCGACCCTTGAAAACCGTTGTCGCGTTATCGCAATCGTCCCCTTTTCCCCTCTCTCTGAAATTGGAAAAGTTTCGTCGACTTTTGTCGGGTTTCTCGCATTGCGTTTCTTTCGTCGCGATCCCCCGCGATTTAACTCCGCGAGGAGTGAAACATCGACGACAGGAACGCGATATGATTTTACGTTCGCGACGACGAGATCTTATTGGATGAAACCCTTGGTTGCGCTCGCAGAGACGGATGGCTGCTCGCCGGCGACCCAAACGAGACCGATCCAGTTTGTAATCGTTGGTTCGGTAATCTGATCCGTCATTGGCATCGTTCTAGAAATCGTTCACCCGATCGAGAAATTCCTCTCGAACGTTGCGCCGTACCTCGAACGAACGATCCGGACGCGCCGGTCAGGTATTTTGTTATTTTATTCGTTTGTTTGATCGTTTTCGAACGAACGAACGAGGAGACGCACGAATAGGGTAAATGGAAAACGCGACTCTCCGGAGTGGTTGACGAAAAATCTGATCGAAACGAATTTCACCGAGGCAGAAACGGAAGACACAGCTACACGGCATTGGGCCACGGGCCGTCGGTGTGCGAGGATGCCACCGAGTACATGGAAATGGAGAAAAGATCTCGAGATCGTGCTTTATCAATTTGCCAGGCTTATATCCGAAGAACGCCGCGCTATAGTCTCGTGAAGCAGCTGAATAATCTCGGTAAGCTCTCGAACCCTACGCTCGATCTCCAACCCCGTTTCTCCTCGTTTCCCCTCCTCGTTTTCCTCGTTCTCCTCGTTCTCCTCGTTCTCCTCGTTCTCCTCGTTCTCCTTCTCGTTGAAACACCCCCGCCGTCGGCCCCCGTCCCTCGACGGCTTCTCCGGCGCAACAACATCGTGCTTCGATAGACGAACTTCCATAAATTTGTTGCTCGTTTGTTCGTTTTTCGCGGGATGTTTCAGGCTCGAGGGTGAACAAACACTGGTTCGCGGTGAGGGACACTTCCCTAAAGACCGATCGACTGATCACGTTGGCGCCGTTGAGCAGCAATTGCTCGTTGATCGTTTCCTCACCGACGAAAAACATTTTAAGCGACTTGTTTTTGGCGTTACAGCATCCGTACATATGCCCTATATTCGACATCGATTTTCTCGAATACGAACGCGAGAATTACGTGATCGTGGTTCAGCCTATCAGTCAGGGTAGCCTGAAAGACTTGATTTACGGGGTGAGTATACACGGAGAGGAGTTGCACGGAATTAACGTAATGTAACCAAACGAAACGAAACGAAACGAAACGAAACGAACCGACGGGAGACGCGCGAGAAAGAAAGACGCCCAAGCTCGCGCGCACAACAACAAGTACCGTGTTGACGATTCGTTGCTCGGCAGATCGAAAGAACCGGTTGGAACGAGGATTGGAGCCAGAAGTACGCGTCCCGCGGCAAAGGTCTTCCTTTGCCACAGATCCAACAAATGGGCCGACAAGTGTTGGAAGCGTTGATCTTTCTGAAGAAAAGGGAATTCCCGATGGTAACGCATTTGCACTCGGGCAACGTGCTCGTTCAAAACGGCGTGGCGCGGCTCGCCGGCCTCGAGAACACGCTTCTCGGCTTCACCAGCCGTATACATCCGGTAATCGCATCGCGAATCTCGCCGACTACTCCCATCGACATCGTATCCTTCGGTAAGATCGACCTCGAACCGCGCTTTGCGTCTCGCGGTTACATCCGTTCTACTTCCAGGTCATATGCTATTCGAAATGTGCGCTGGTTACGAATTAAGAACGTTTAAACCGAATTCCATGCATCTCACGGATCTTGAAATGTATCCACAAGTACAAATCTCTCTCTCTCTCTCTCTCTCTCTCTTTCTCTCTGTTTTTCTTTTCGTTCTCTCTTTGTTTCTCTATTACTCTGTTCGCACCATCTGCTTTTACTTTTGATTAATTTTTCCGTTTGTACCGTTTCGTTCGCTTGTTACTTTTTATGGGTTCGCGGTTATCGTAGAGATCGTTTGCGTAGTTTTGTTTGCCAGAACGAACAATGTTCGGTCGAAAGGAGGCGCGGGGCGAGGCTTGGACCGACCGTTGTTCGATTTGGCCGAGACGGGCCGAAAAGAAAGCTACGAGCTTTGGCGACGATCGTGAAAACACTGACGAGAACGTTCCCTTGTACAGGTAATCGAACTGCTGAAGTACATATTCGGCGAGCCGACCGGTCGCCGGAAAAATATCGAGGAGCTTCTTGTTCACGATTTATTCAGAAACATCGATCTCCGCGAAATGCGCAGCGCTCCCGTCACGGTAAGAGAGTAGAGTTCTCGTTCGTTCTGTTCGTCGTCGAATACGCGCGCGATGCGTTCGAAAGCCGTGGGTGGCGAACGCGAGAAAAAGAATATCGTGTTTGAACGCACCGTGCGCGTATCCTGCGAAACGACCAGCGAACAAACACGGAAGGACGTGCTCCCCGATTCACGCGACCATTTCGTTCTGCCGCAGATATTTCGACCAACGTTAACACCATCGATCGCGAACTTGCTCGATGGCATTAAGCGACAAAACGTGACTAAGAGGTAACGAATGGCTACGTTGAAATCGATCCGTTTCTACCTATTTTTCAAACGAATACAAAAAAAAAAAGAAAAAACGAAAACAAAAAGAATCGAAAAAATATAAATTTTGCTAAAAACGTTCATTTTGCATGCACAACAGACAGCGATCGCGGTCTATAAGCGACGTGTATTTAACACGCAGATTTTGGTAATAACCAGCCCAGGATCCTATAATTAAACGACGCCGATCGAGCCTCGCGGCCGGTCCGCCACCGTTAGAATTCACGCTCGCGTTCTTTTCCGACTTTCAGAGTTTCCAGTTTGGACGTGGTCGACGTCGACGCTTTGTCTCTGCACAGACCGGAGACGGTCTGCGAACACTCGCTGCTCGACGAAATCTACAACGAACTGTCGAACACGGCTGTGTAATTTTGTGGGAACAAAGTTTCTACGAGACTCGATCGTTCGACTCTAGAACGCGCGTATCGTCGCTATCCTTCCAGGATCTTGTACTCGTATCTTTCTCTGCCAAGTGCCAACATGCGTTCCAAAGTTTTTGCGATGCGAGCTAACGGCGATAACGTTGTACACGTACACATACCATATACCCGTACTGTACGTACATACACTCATACAAACACACACACACACACACATACACATATGATTAGTAAAAGAAATAAAAGAGAAACAAAAGAAGAAGAAGAAGAAGAAGAAGAAGAGAGGAAATTATGAAACCGTATAGAGGAGGAAAAAATAAAGAAAAGTCGTAATACGTACGGTCGATTTTATTATCCAAAGTATTAAAACACACCCAAGACATCCGTATCGATGAAAAGTGTAGGGAAACGGTGAAACATTACTTTACAAGCATCGAAGACTATCGACACCTTTTCCATCGAGTTTCTACCACGTGTTTCTACTGTATTCTTTTTGTTTTTCTTTTCGACAGTTTGATTGGCCTGTGTCGGAACAAAGAAACGCGTCGGCGATAAAATGCGATTCAAAGGTGAGATGGAAGAAGGAAACGATGCGGCGACGAACGAAACAGGAAGAACCTCGAATATAGCCCCGAATAGCGGAAACTCTCTCACTCTCTCTCTCTCTCTCTCTCTCTCTCCGAACGTTCTCGGTTTGCACGGAGAAATCAGGAAAACAATAACGTTTCACTGGATACAGATCGAACAGATATCCGAGCGACTCTGTTGCAGTTCGGTGTGGTTGCGCGTCCGTGGAAAATATAAAATAAGGAAAAGGACACAGAATATCGATCGGCAGGCAGTAACTCGGTTAATCCGTTAGTCGGTCGGTCAGACAGACACGCTCTTTCTATATAGCTTATCCATCCTATATAGAAAGTCGAGAAAGAGAAGTTTCGTCCAGCGTATTCGGCTAGGTGCTACATGTACAATGGTGGAGAAATTGAACGAACCAGCTGGCGAATCAAAGAGAGAAAATGAAAGCGGAAACGAAAGAAAACGAGACACGGACACGGACACGGACGCAGCGGATGCTCGACGTTCGTTCGATCTATATCTTTTGGAATCGCAATTGATGCGCGAACGGGCCTTAAGATCGGTAGTAAAAATAGACATTATTGCTTCTTGATGTTCTTTTCGTTTTAACGTACAAACTCGTTTTAACGTCTCTCTTATACTAGCTCGAATGATCAATTTCACGCGCGCGCGCGCGTATATCCATAGAAAATTTCAATATCAAATAATTTAATTGATTATTTCTCACAGTTTATGAAGCACCAGCTTCGAGTTCGCTCGCTGGCGTGTCCGGCTCTTCGTCGTTGTAAATGTTTTCCGCCATTTGCCATACCTGCATTATGTTATCCTCCGACACTGAACATATCACCCACGGTTCATTCGGATTCCATGAAAAATCGCTGATCTTCGCGGTGTGGCCACCGTGTATGAACTGTACGGGTAAGAAACAAACGAACGTGAACGAACGCGAACGAAATGGCGAAACGAATCGAATCGAATCGAATCGAATCGAACGTACCAGCAGCTCGGGTGGTCCGTCCTCGGCATCCTCGCTGGATTGCTCTTCGCCGATTTTACTCAGATCCCATACGTGTAGGCGCCTGTCTGTGCCGCTACTAGCCAATATAGTCTCGTTGTGCGGTGACCACTGAACTTGGAAGATCTCGTCTTTGTGAGATTCGAAGGAATGTAGCTTCAGCTTCAGGTTCCTTAGATCCCAAAGCGCTACGGTCTTGTCGGCGCTACCGGTCGCAAGTATGAATTCCGAGTACGGGTTGAAACTTAAACAATTCACTTCGGCGGTGTGAGCGTCGACCGTGTGACTCGGTTTGCTCGTGTTGTTACACCTATCGAGGGGAACACGTTCTTAACGATTCGTCGCGACAACGCGTATATCGGGTAATCGTGTAAGCAGAGTCGTTACCTTGTGTCCCATATCATTAACTTTTGGTCGTCCGCGACGGAGCCGAACAGAGACTCGTGTAACAAGTGCCATGCTACGTCCTCGACGACCGCGGTGTGTCCGGTGAATATGGTTTTCGCATCGATAACACGGTTTTCTTTCGGCGGCGCGTTTATGTCCCACAGACAGATCGTATGATCGTCGGACGCGCTCAGCAAATATCCGTTCAGATTGGGATTCCACGACAGGCCGTATCCTTCTTTTTGATGTCCTCTCAATCTGCGTCGGACAACGATCGAATTAACTACGTTAATCTACCCTACTCGTTCCCCATCGGTTGCTCCTAAAACTCTACGTTACGCGACCAGAGAATCGATCGCGGCTTACCTCAGGTCCGGTTGACATTCGCCGTTCGGGTCTGGTTTACTAGGATGTTTGGTATAATCGAACACGAGGACGTCGCTGGATGGGGTTTTGGTCGCTATGACGCAAGGATTCTGCGGCATGTACCGTGCTCTGTTTACCTCCCCTTCGTGGTTTATCTTTATTTCGATTTCTATTTTGCCGCTGACCGAACCGAATCCACCAAATTCCCCCTTCTCGTTGTCGTAATGAGAAGCGTCGAATTGAGCATCTTCGTTCGGCAATTGTACACTGGCGATGAGCAAATGATTCTGTTCGTCGGACGTATGCGTACCCAGAATAAGACGATGTACCGAGTAATCTTTCCCCTCTGGCCTGGTAACGTCGGGCAGCCATTGCGCGGTCAAGGATGGCCACTCGAGAGCATGTGTCATCACAAGATCGTATAAAAAGGGAGTATTTTTCTTCCATATTTTGTATTCCTCGTTGATAACTCTTTCTTCCACGGCATCGTCGAAAGTCTCTGAAATCGAACGATATTCGTAGTAAGACCACGTCGAATAGATCCGCCGGGTACAGTTTGGTTAGACGAAAGGTAAATCAACGTTCGCGTGACATACGATGTAACATCTATTTGACAAGACGATAATACAAGGGATGCCACGAAACGATCAACATCGGTGAACAGACTGAAATTCATCCGATAAAAATGTTATGTTCTTTGCGGTGATATAACCTGCCGGCGAATGAACGAGAACTTCTCTCCGAAACCAGTCAAACTCAAAGAGAAGAAGCAATTTTTCTCTTTGTTCACGATTTCAATGGAACCTCGCGAAGAAATCGGACCAATTTCCGCAGTCAACGACATATTCTTACAAAGATAAATCCGTAAGAAGTTCTCGCGAGAGACAATCGTGTTTACCATAATACGGAAAGCGTCCTTTGAACAAACGTTCGGTGATTATAAATGTACGAACAATCGAAAAGCTCAACAGAGATACTAGAGAACTTATTTTATTCTTACCGCCGTCTTTATCTCCCATCCTTGCGCTTCGTTAAATCTTTACAGTACTACGTAAAATACTGCCAAAACCCTTAACCCGCCAAAAAGCCGCGAAGCCCAGCCGGATTTCATCAAAAATGCAAGCCTACTTGCTAGAATGCCTTAAATGCGTATGCCGCGTTTCCATAGTGCAATCGCGGGCGCCCATGCGCCATACGCCACTAGCGAACCAACATTTTGCGATACGTATCTTAAAGCGCGTTTGCACTGCGCCTTTTGCTCTGTACGTGCGATCGTCCATCTAAATGTTTCTGCATTCGGCTCTGTGCGCGTTAGCTAAATTACTTACGAGTTTCTTTAAACTCAAGGTTTCTTAGTCTGTTTAGGTGATAGACGCGAAAACCAATCGTCGAACAAATATATTAAGTTATTGTGCACGTTGCTAGTGTTATAGTAATTCGTTGACTCAAAGTGCCTAAAAACCCGGGTAACGTAGCAATAGAAAATAGAAATAAGCATGATCGATAACAGTTGATTGTACATTGTCGGTATAATAAAGCGAAAATATCTCTGGTAACGTGTATACGTTTGAGACATGCTAATAAATCGAGGGTTGTCTTTTATATTTGGAAGGTAACTTGACGTTTCTTCGCATCATTTATCGAGACTACTGTTTCAAAGGTAATAATTGGCAATTGCATGTTTATTGTGCAGAGTAATGTCAAAGTTTTAACCTCTGGTAGCAAATTGGGCAACGGAAACATACCGAGAATCATGGAGGACGTCAATGCAAAACGAGACGCGAGACGGACGCGAATTTTAAAAAATTTAGAAAACCGTATGATGAAAATTACTGGTTCAAACGGCGATATCAAATCGGAAGGTAAACAATATTCTCATTCCTGTGGATTATTAAATCTGGTAAAACGACGGACAATTTTAATAATATACGGTCGACGTTGCTTAAGACTGTTCGTAGGAACCAATTTATTTTAAATTGTTCGACTTTGTATTTAGATACGTCTAGTCAAACTTCGTTTACATATAAAGAAGTGCAAGAGGAAAAGTTACTACAAAATATAAATGGTACGACATCAGGTAATGAATTCTTAAATGTTATTTGTATAGCTTTGCGCATGGAATGATTTTACACATTATTGTATATCATTGTATATTATAGAAAAATACTATGATGGAATTAAGAGTACAAACTTGTTTGATTCCAAGAATATTTGCAACAGTATGTTGATCCCTCCGAAAGATAAATATAGCGATACTAGGACAGAAACCGAAGAGGTCGATAGCATTCTTACACCGACAAGAGTATCGCCGTTATTACCAATGAATCGTATAAATTATATATTAATAGCTTTCATTGTTAACATACTGTTAGCATTGCAACTGGAATATTTATTTGGAAAGGTAATTATTTTCATAACGAAAATTAAATGTATAAATACAGTAATATAATTAATACAGTAATACAGTAAAAAAAATTAAATAATACCCTCGATTCTATATTTCAGACTATTGTTGCGCCGTACCTTCCAGTGATGCTGGTTCGTGTATACAATTGTATAAATACGCGAGTCATGCAAAGAGGTAGCCTATTGTCCACCGCTTTGATTTTGTGCAGTATTAAGCCCGAAATAACTTATCAATTTAAAAAATTTACGACTGTATTTTTCATGGTGATAGAAGATTCGGCTCTCTATGTTGTTAGTTTTACCATGATATATTATATTTTTTTTCACCTATACTATAAAACTGATGCTTTAACTGTTCCAAATATATAACTGCGTCGAGCGTACGTAAACGAACGCTTATCGAGACCCGTTTTGTAAAAGTTTTATAGAAAATAAAAGCATGTCATACATCCTATTGTATCGCGATAAAATAATTATCGTTTCCATCGTGAAGAAGTAACGTTGAATAAATGTAAATACAGTATGTGCAATGTGTAGGAATATTTTCTTAACGATATTTTTCGAAGTTTGTGACTCGCGAGAATAAATTGTGAAATATAAAATGTTGATTTCAATACCTGGTAATTTGATTATTATTTTTATAAATTTTTACATTAAATTAATCATACATAATATAATAAAGCCAAATCGTATAGTATCCAAATAATTCTAGCTCTGTTGATTCAATGTGTTAAGAAATTTTCTCCGTTTACTTTGTCTTATAGCATCTACATGGCCCAACTGTATCATATCTTTTTCCCATGCGGCAAGATCTTCCTTATATTGTTTCATTAGGTGCAATGCCTGATGTTTATATACTTCTTTGTCTGCATCCGTTATGCTCTTCCATTCGTATGTTACTGTTTGTACCCATTCCTAATAAAATATTTGGAAATATATAATATACGAAAATACACCAGGATTATAAAATATTGATAAATACATAGTGAAAATGGATTACTTCTATATAATTTAACCATACCTTGTTTGTTTTGTTGGGTTCTATAAACTCCCGCTTTGACGCCAAAAACAATAGGAATGAGTTTTTGGGTTTTTTTGGTTTTTGAAGCATGTCCATTTTCTGCAAGTACATTTAGTTTTCAGCAATTGAAAAACCACAAAGGATTAAACGTACAGCAACATATTTATTACCTCTTTCCTACGTATCGCTGCTTCTTTCCCTAGAGCGACCCTTTTTTGTTCTTTCAATACCAATTTTTGTTCATCTGTTAACGATTCGTTATATTCTTTTAAGTCTGCTACATATTGTTTGTATTTCTCATCATATTGATTTTTGTAACTTTCTTTAATAACCGGATCTATCGCCCTCCAATTTTGCGAAGCTTTTCGTATTAATTCAGGCATTTTTAAGGTAGGTTCTGCTTCCATTAATTTTGACTTGGTATTTTGTAGATATAAAATAAAACTCGACTGTGGTTTTTTTGGCTTCAGTGGGAGCTCAATAAATTCTTTTGACTTTGAAACTTGTGTTGTTTTTTGTCGAAAATTTTGGGAGATTTTAAATATATTGTTTCTAAAATAAAATAGCAAGAAGATTGAATAAATAATCGTTTCTCATGAAACTGTTTGTTCGAATATTTTGAAGTTTGTAACGGAAACCGATACCTTGCGCTTAAAAAACCTCTTGAGTCGACATACGCTACAAATCTTCCAAATGCTGCCATTGTAAAAAGAATATATCAACAAACGTGAACAATATTATTGTTTCTTCGTGTTATTTTCTAGACAGACCCTATCCCTATAGAAACAGCACTGTACGGATTCCTTGATCTAGCTTCCAAATTTCGTCGTAAGTAGCGCCACCATTGTCCACTCGTAACAGAGATTTTAATCGAAATTTTCATGGAAAAAATAACGTTTCAATGTTTTCTCGTCAAATTGTTTTAACTATCAAGAGCACAAATTAAAATGATGAGAATATACCTTGTGGAATATGAGTTGCTATTAGCAGACTTCGAGAGACCTACAGATGCATGCACATTGAACGAATTGCTCCGCTATGATTGGCGACACAGGAAAGTTTAAGGCACGTACAGATTTAAAATGTCACTGGAGGCACGAATACTTTACTAGCAGCGTTTTACGTAGATCTAGAAACATTTGCAAACTATCATCAACAATTGAAATAACTTTTTTATAACTGGAAAAAGTTATCCGAAAATCGCCAACCGATTCATGTTGTATCAAGTTGGTCCTCGACTTTGTTATGTCTGAAGATACATTTTAAAAAAGTCTCTTCAGTTCGACGACCATGGCGGAGTGGTTGCAGTCAACGATCCTTCGTTTCGACGAATTAAATTCTGTAGAAGAGAAGAAGGCTATCTTGGAGGAGATCAAACTCATATTGTTCATTTTGAGTAAGAAAGAATCAGAACAGGATGCTCGGACTCTCGATTATAGTCAATTATTTACTCAGTTAACCTCGGATGACAGGTACGATGACGCCGCTAATTTTTTACAATTTCAATAGTTACCGTCTATCCGCCTGTTTACTTTCAGAGAATATGTGAGCGAAATATGCGACATTCTAAAGGTACTGTTCACCATGTCGGAGCCTGAAGACGTACACGAAAGATACGTAACTCACATGCTTCGATTGATAACTCATTCCGACGCCGTGGTCAGGTCGCTGATATTACAAGAAATCTTGCGCGTCGTGTCCAATCCTCGATTGCTGCCCTTGCTGCTCACGGATACAACTTTATTCCTAGCCGTTATCGATAGAATCGCGGACCCAGATGGGGAGGTGGCCAAATGCGCGATGCGTATATTGAAGGATGTTGGCAAAAACGCGAACGAACCACAAATCAAACACACTTTTGAGTTATTAAAAAACTATACCAGATCGCTGGAAGAAAACGAAACCGTTAGTTTCCGCGTCTACGACGTCGTAGTGGATATAGCGAACGTGTCGAAACAGAAACTGGACGCGGCTGTGCAATCTGGATTATTAAACGGTTTATTCGATATTCTGGAAGGCGAGGATGTATTGGCCTCAATGAACGCGTTGGAGGTCATGACGCAATTGGCGCTAACCGAAGACGGTCTGAGCTATCTGGAGGAGCAAGACGTACTGAGGAAGCTGGCACAGAAGATAGCTCAAGCCAACGAGAATCGACTCTCGCATATGTTGATTCCAGGGTTGATGAAGTTTTTTGGAAATGTCGCGCGTTATTGGCCTAACGAGATTTTCTCGAAATACCCAGTCGTAGTTTCCTCGCTGTTCAAGGTGATAGAGAGCAGGGACCGACATCTTCTCGGCGTTGCCCTGGACACGCTCGGACACATTTCAGTAAACGCGGAGGGTAAATACGCTTTGCAAGCGTTGGGTGACGCGATGCCGCTCGCGCTGAAGAAAATTGCGAGAGTTATACTGATAATGCCAACGGAGTTGAAAATCCGTGGATTGGAAAACTTGGCCCTTATACTGGACGTGAAGAAGGCGGAGCAAGACAAGAGAATTCTGTCGTTAACGAAATCGTGGTTCGATTGTCTTCACGGAAAACTGAAACCGCTGACCTTGATAGTTAACACATGCAGGCTACCGTTCTGGGATCTCAGACGAGCAGGCTTGGAAGTGCTGGCGGTCATAGCGGCGCAAACTTGGGGCCAGGAGTGCATATCCGCTTCCCCGGGTCTCGTCGAGTTCTTGTTGGACAGAAATTCCGAGAGCTTCAGCGAGTGCAAGCAAGCGAAATACGAAGTGGTCAGACAACTATCTCAAGCTGAATCGAATATATTCGATGCGAGGACCATGCAGAAGTTTGTCGAATTCGTAAACCAAGGACCGCACTACGTTGAAATCATTACCGAAGTGGCTATGGACAGTGCCCTATAAAATCTGTTACATTTTTTAAATCTTGTTATTTCGTTGGACCAGCGTCTTTTCACGAGAAAAAAAGAAAAAAAAATATATATATATATATATATATACATACATATATGTGTAAGCTCGTATGTACACAAGCTTGGCGCTGTCACCTGTCGACCTATGCGCGAGAGTCAGTACGTAGCAAGACTCCGAGCTACAAGCATTAAAGATAGAGTACTGATGTACACGAAGATTTGCTATCGGCAATTGTATTGATTCAGGTTAGTTTTAAGCTTTGCTTAAGCGTGTCCAGCCTTGGACAAAATTGTATACATTGCATATAATTACAGTTGTTTTACTGCATCATACACGCCGTTTTATTTCCGAAATCCCTGCATGGTTGCTTACATATGTATATATATGTATGTACATATACCACAAGTGTTGGAAATTGCCCGCGCGCGACGTTCTCTAATTTCATTCTCGAGACACTACAGTAAATATCACATGGAGCGATGAGAATTTCAATAACAACACCACCGCCGGGCGAGCCGGGCGAGCCGGTCACGCCGGCACAACCATTCAGTCCTCCCCCACCCTCTTTAGTCGCGCGGGCCCGAAAAGAGAGGGAACTGTGACGTCGTGCCCTTCCCTTTCGTCGCGCGGGCCCGAGAAGAGAGGAACTGCCACGTGGTGGTGGTGATAACCGAGTGGGGACAACGGGTAGTAAAAAAGCTCCACAACCCGTCGTGGCGAGAAGTCCCGGGATGACTTAGAGGCCCTACGTCAGCAGGTAGCTTTGCCATTGTTCTTCGGCGTAAATTCACGGTTTTGCTCAGGCATAAGACTTTTCACAGATTGAATTTTCGCTAAGACACTCTGTATACACATGTGCATATATTCCTCTGTGCCAAATTATTTTGGAAATATCCAGTTGTAACGATTGGAAACGTTTTTTCCGGTACGTATACCGTGATGTGGGACAGAGGAAGCATGTATTTATTTATTACAGAGAATACAGTCTTGTCAGGGATGCAAGACGGAACGAACATACAAAGACAAATAATTTATTTTATATGTAACAGTACATACGAAAAGTTAAGACTAACCTAGTTTTGCGACAATGCAAAAAAGTTCGAGCGACTCGCTTATACGCAAACGCACGCGTACACACACACACACACACACACTTTTTCTTTTCATTTTTCTTTCATCCTTTTCAGATCCTTTCATTTTTACGTCAGTTAGAATTAATTACAATAAAGACGTGTATAAATAATTTTACCAAACGTGTGTGTTTTGTTTAAAAGCTACAATATCACTGCCTTACTGTATGCGTTTCCGTTTCTTCGGAGAAAGTATCTTCAGCATGCTCACTATAGGGGCCTCGAAGGATAACGATATGATAAAAGATAGCACGTAGGATAGCACCATTTGTCCAAGAAACGTGATCGCCTGAAACATAATAATGGGTCCATTTAATGATATTTCTTCTCTCTCGAAAGCTAGCGGATAGCTAGTATCGTTGATGCTATTCTTTCGTTTTTCTCGAGCGTACCATAGTGTAGTTCCCTAAGTGAAACGGCGAGTCCAAGTTCAAAGCTGTCAGCCGGATCACGAGCGGATGTATCAAGTAGGCGCAGTATGTTATTCTGCTTACCGGGTACAGGATCGGTGCCGACAGGATACTGTTAACATACCCTGTAAACATCGAATGTATCGTTTCCCGCAATTTCAAACAACGCTGACGCGTGGTCGATATCTTCGTACCAAAAGCCTTTGATCGTGCTTCTCCGTTGCGACGCGGTGCGTCGGTGTTGCCGAAGAAATCGTAATATTTCGAAACTCGAACAGTAGAATAGTATCGTTAAAGTAGCCTCGGAAGTATTTCGTTTCGGACGACAAAAGAAGGTCGGAGCGCGAGTAGAACGATAAAACTTGGCAACTCGGGAAACGGCAAAGTTTGCGATCGGTACGAGATATCGAAAAACGATCGGAACACGGAATCATCGGGGCCGTATTTTTCCATATTTTTCCATATTTTTCCATATTTTTCCGCGGTTTCTGCGCCGATTTTGCGCCGATTTTGCGTGCTCCGAAAAAGCATAAACGGTTTACCTCCGTAACCCGTGCTGCAGGCGATCACGATCCACGATAAGCCGAGCGCCCAGATGCTGTGGCTCAAGGAGGAATAAGCGGCGGCCATCAGCGGGCTGAGGTCTGCTTCGTACAAGCCGTAAAGCAAACTCAAAAGACTGGCGGAAGAGAGAAGCCAGCCCACGCAGACGGTCGTCTGTAAATGATCGTGGTGACGGTTCGAATTTCACGGTTCTCGCGTTTCGCGCGAGACTTTCGGTCTTTCGGTCTTTCGGTTTACCTTGGTCATCTTTATTTTGCAATCGGTCTTGAACAGGAAGTAGCCCATCGACATGCCTATCAGATAAGGTCCCAATCTGGTCCACGGTTTGTCGTAGATCTTGTCGAAGAGCGCAAGGGGATCGTCGGAGCTGGGCATATGGTTGTTGACCAAAGCGATGTATCCCGTGGTCAGCCAGGAGCTGAGCAGCAAAGCGGTCAGCGCGAACGTTGCGATTTTAAAATGGTTCGTCGCCAGAACCAGTATCACCGCTCCGACGATGTAAAATTGAGTATCGTCGGCGACGTACCAACTCCAGATCATGCACTGGAAAGAGGCCAGGGATCAGGGACCGTGTTCGTTGTTCCACGAGGGAATATATGTCGGAGTCTCGCGAAAGAGTGGTCTTCGAAACGTGGAAGGTGGAAGGAAATGTAACCGGTCAAGGTGACCTTGTCGACGACCTTGTTCGGTTACGATCGAAGTTTTATCCGCAACGGAGATGTTGCAAGGTGCGTGTTCGCTATAGAAAAAGAAAGAAAGAAAGAAGGAAGAAAAAGAGAGAGAGAGAGAGAGAGAGAAGGCGCGCCCTTCGACCCGTCGGAGCGCGCGCCGATCCTCGAGATACTCACCATTTGATCGACCGGGAACAACGTATTGATATAAAGCAAGTTCCTCCACCAATAATTTGGACAGTTATAGTGATCCGCGGTTGGCGGCTCGAACACCGAGTTCGAGTGGAACCATTTCATCGCGATCTGTACCACTCCCAGCACGTACATGTACGTGGCGGTGAGTCTACAAAACCGGTACATCAGCAGCCCGATAAATTTCAGGCTGCCCGATACGAAACCCCGTGTACCCTGCGTCAGCGTTTTCAGGTCGCCCTTCGCGTTCGTGCGGAAGAACAGGAAGCTGACCAGCAGCCCGCCCATGAAGAAGAACGTGTCCACGCTGAACGCGCCGTTCGTGATCGTTTGGAAGAAGAATTTCCTCTCGACGACTTTCCGGTACTCCATGTTGTCGGCGTACTTGAACGCGGTGATGCACGTGTGTCCGAGGATCACCCACGCCATCGATATCACCCGGAGGCCGTGGATCGTGCTGATCGTATCCCCGCCGACTTTACCCTCGCAGATGATCTTTACGTTCGCGGGAACCGAGAAGGACAGCAACAGCTCCTCGATCACGCCTGCGAAACAAATTCGAGCCCGAGCGTTCCCCTTTTTCCCTTCCGTTTCGTTGCTCTTTCGTCGTAATCGCTACTCACTGAATTTGTACACCTCCGGTGTGTTCGATCGTAGGCTACCCTCGTGATCGTTGTTATTGTTAACCGGTAACGGTTGGGGAGCGCCGATGATTGCTTCAGCCGCTGGAACAGGAAGGTAGACCTTACCTTGAAAAGCTACGGAATAACATAATAAAAGCGTGTCACTGTCTTTGCTACTGTCCCAGTCGTGCGATAGTCTGTAAGCGTTAGCGTATGATCCTTGGTTCGCGAGCGAGAACACCCATCGCTGCGTTGCGCTCGAATATCGTCGAGACGGAAGAGTATCGAGTGAAACGAACAACGATGCGTTGTATACGAATATACGCATTGATATATGTGTGTATGTAGAGAGAGAGAGAAAGTTGGATGGGAGACGGTACGCGCATGCATGCCTTACCACTCAACGACTTTTGATTTCTGACTGCTAGTTGTTCGAGTTTCGCGTGCCTCTCCAAGTCGTAAATCACGTTCCTTCGAGCGTATTTTCGCGTCACGTACATATCGTATCCGGAACCGATCGCCATCAGTACGAAAACTGCCATGCTTACGCCCCTGCAAAGATTCTCGGTATCAAGACACCAGAGCCGCGGAAGTCGCGAGTAAATTCGATAGATTCGAAAGAGACGTACGACAGCGCCCAAAACATAGGGTCTTCGTACATGTTGTACATGTCGTGTTGGTCCCGGACCTTCTCGACGATCGAGTGATTCGCCGCGATCTCGCTCGCGGCCAGCCTCGCTATCGCGGGAACGTCCGACGCTGTGCACGAGAACGGCAGACACACTCCGAGATAGATGGTCCTGGTCTGTAAAATAGACAACGTTGCGATTATTCTTGGATATGTTCAAAGTCTTTTTCGACGATCGCGGTCGCGTTCCCCTTTGATTTACCACTGGAGACACGGTGGCGTTTATCGAAATCGTCATCATGTAGAAACCGAGCTTGTACGGTGGCTCGACGATCGTCGATTCGGTCCAAAGGTTGTTGCCGCTGAGGCCCGCGTTCCTCTTGTGCGGTTCCGCGTTGAATTCCGCAGCCTCGTCCGTCGCGGCGTTCGCGACTTCCTTGACCTTCTTCGCATAGTTCTCGTTGATGTAGACGCACTCGGTGGAGGAGCCGACGTAGTAAGAATTTCCCCAGAAGAAGCTGTTGGTGTAACGGCCGGAGGAGTCGTCCGCTGTCGGGCAAACGCGCTTCGATGAAATACGCGTTTACCTGGGACGATCGAGCGTACCGCGGCAGTGGAACGACTTATTTTTGGTCAGACCGCCGACGACGACGACGACGACGACGACGACGCGTCGCTCGAATCGAGTCTGGCGCGACGAGATCCACGCGTTCCGAGGAACCGAACGTACGATTCGAAAGAAAAGCGAACGCGATTTCGAGCATCGGCGATCCAGCATCGTCTTCGTTCGTACGTTCGATCTTTCGAACGAATACTCCGACAGGCGCGCGCGCGCGCGTGCACGTTGCTGCCGCGTTTTACGGCGTCGGACGACTAGTCGTAACCGATGACCCACTTTGTCGGTCGAGACGCTTTCCCTTCGACCGACCGGCGACCATTTCCGGATCTCCGTTCCGACGAAATTCCATCGAAAGCGAACAACCGTGTCTCGAACCATCCACCCACGCGACGCCAACCACGAGAAAGATATTTCCGAACAGCGAAATTCGTCGATCGCGATTACGGATCGTCGAGGCGGTACCCATCGGGATCGCGAACTTGGCGCGAACGAAACTCGCTGGACGTCCGTCGGCGACGCGGCTAGGAGATTTTCCGGGGAGGTTCTCGCATAATTTCGCGCCGGTTAACGCATAATTTTCATTACCAACGAGGATTACGACACCCATCGAGAGAGTCGAGCGTATCCAACGATTCTCCGGCGAGACTTTCTATTCGAGAAGAAAGTAATATTATCTAATCGCATGGTCGCGGCGCGTCGAGCCCGGGAGCCGTGTCGTGCCGCGCGTCGATCGGATTTCCACAGAGCGGACCGCGCGTGTACGCGGTATACTCTAATCATGGGCCACCGTTGCGTTAACGATAAATTGCGGTTACAGGATAGAATTGCAACGTCATCGTTTCACGCAGAACGAGCTCCGCCGAGGTTTCCATCGGCGAGCGTTTCGTAATCGGCTTCCGGCGACGCGTCGTCTCGTTGGGCCGGAGCAATGTCATCGGTAAAATCTCTCCTCCCTTCTTGCGGACGATCGCGACGACGCGTTCGTCGCTCACGGATCCAAAAAGATCCCCGATTCGAAACGCGATCAATGACGACGATCGATCGACGATCGATCGACGATCGAGCAGAGCCGAGACACCGGGCGTAGCAACCGAAGACCGCCGCTCGTTCCGCCCGTCTCCTCGTTTCTTTTGCTTCCGCGATGAGTCGCTTCTCGGCTGCGGAGGTCAACGATTCGTTTTCGAGACTCTTTCCGTCTTACCTCTCTACGATAAATTCCGACTCAAAACTTTTGTAAGATTTTCGGCGACGAGAAGATTACGATAAGCGCGCGCGGTTGCAAAGAAAGCGGTAAACTTTCTCTTTCTCCTAGGAAATTGTAAACGTCGAAGAAGATAGAAGGAACCGTGGACGCGAGGCCGTCCTCGCGGAAAACGCGTCGTATCCGAGAACGGGGAGAGACCGATTGCCGATTCCGTCCGCGGCGGGAATCGGTGCTCGGGCGCGTCGAAATTAGAATGACAATGGGTCCCGCTTGTTCGCGTGCTCCCGCTGAAAGTCAAGTTCGATCGTGGAACGTGGCACGCGACTCGCGTGGTTTGCCCCTCGTTTCAACGGAGAACGACGACCCGGCGACGCGATCTAATTTCGCCGTAACCGGGCGTTTGCTCGGCGAGAAGGCCGAGCAACGAGGACACACGGGTACGCGTCTTAGCCGCGGGCGTCTCGTCCGTTCGGCCTTCGAACGACGTCGAGGTTTCTAAGGCGTCGCTCGAGGGAAACGAGACGGTCGAGATCCCGGCGTCATTGGGACAGAGAGAACTTGCTCCTTCTTTCTTTCGTGGCCCGTGGTTCGACGTTTTCGCGGATAATCGGATTAATCGGCGGGAAACGAATTCGATAGGTTTCGCGACCGGTTTGCGCGGAGGTCTGTCGACCAGAGCGTCGTTTCCATGGTCGAGGTTCCCCCGGCAAAGTTCAAGGGCTATCGCGCGATCGGCGTTGCTCGAAAAGAAACGTTCGGCTCCGGTACACTGGCTCCGACGCGTTGTTCGACGATCGCCGGAAAGCACGGGTCCCGCTAGAAAGTCGCTTATTATCGGCGGTGCGCCGTTCCGGACAGCCTTGCGAATCGTGTTGCAGGATCGATTACCGTCTGGATCGTGGCTAAGAAAGATCGATGGAAACGGCGCCGTAAACTGGGTTAATTTCGCGTTTACCTCGGTCTCGGTCCGATCCAAACGCGGTCGTCGTCGTCGTCGTCGTCGTCGTCGTCGTCGTCGTCATTCGTTGACCGTGACAACGAATCGGAATCTATTTCCGAGCGATCGAACGTGCCCATCCGCGCGTTCCGGATGGCCGCAGGGAAAGTAATTCGGAAAGAGAAAGGCTCTCCTTTTTTTTGCACGGACGATCGTGTCGCAATCGACGTCGCGAGCCAGGGAAGACGATTCGAATCGCCGACCGCGTTTCGCTCTCGACGAAACACCTAGATCCCGTTCCCTCGCGATCTTCCTCCTCGTCGAGGAATCGAAATTCTGAGGAGCCTGGTCTTCGACGAGGAGATCGTAGGTCGGCAACGACGAGCGCTCCGAACGGGCGTGGTTTTGATCGCGACGCCGCCTCGCAACGCCTCGCAACGCCGCCTCGCAACGCCTCGCAAGGCATTCCGTGGCCCCTCGTCCGGGCCATCGAGAGCCTTTACGGTTTTCCCTGGCAGGTGGTTTTACCGCCGCCGATTACACCAAGGTATTGCGTTTTCGAGACGCTCGGGTGTGCCCATGCGCGATTCCTCGATCGGTTCGTCGCGTTCGTTCCAAGTACCGATGGAGACGCGAGGATGTCTTTCGACCGTTTCGTTGCGCAAACGAGCCGCGCGCCAGCGTTGGACGGCTTTCGAGCAACGGAGGAAAGGAAAAAAGAAAAATTATAACTCGCGCGCGAGTTTTTCGCTTCGAACGAAACGCGAGACGCGGGGGCACGCCCGACGCATTGTCCTGTCGCGGCACGATTTCTCGACGATTGCGACAATCCGATCGTTTCGTTTCGATAGCTGTCCCATAATCGGCGACCGATCAACGCAAACGTAGAACGGCCGTTGCGTTTCCCCGCCGCGTTTCCTAACCGATATCGGCCGATTTGCAAAGCCGAATCGATCACGTTCCTCGGTCGTCCGGAATCGCGAGAAACCCACGCTGGAGCGCGGCCTACGAGTGTCGCGCGCTCACGGGGTTGTTGGAAAACCGTTCGAAACCCCTCTCCGAATCGAACGGAACGAGAGAAAGAGAGAGGACATTTTTCCTGTGACCACGCAGAGCGTTTCCAACCGATATCGATATTCTGGAAAATTCTAAACGATCGACGAGTCCCAATCGTCGCGGAAGCAAAGAAAAGCGTAGCGCAAAAGGAGAGAACGTCGCGGGAGAAGAAAGGTCGATCGAGAAAGGTCGCTTCCCGCGTCGAGTATAGGGCTCCCTCGCGCGTGGAACGGATAATCTCGACGTCGATCGAGTCACCGCGACGATTACAGGCATCGGAATTGCCCGGACGATTGCTCAACGATTTCCTGGTGTTGCAATTTTTACGCTCGGCAATATATTTTGGCTGTTGCGTAAGACGAGAGCGTACGCGGCGGCATCGTCGTCGGTGCAAACTGCAAACGCGCGCCGATGCTTTCTAGTCGTGGCCAAGTTTTTTAGCGAACGAGAGAGAGAGCAGGTGATTCGCGTCGACGTCGTTTCGGAGAAGGTTTTCGCGTTAACGCGGAATCTGCGTCGAATTTTCGACAGCTGGTCGACGCCGACGCGGGCGAGCGCCCGCGCGCAAATACGCGTTTCGTTCGGTCGTTCAAGTTTACGTCGATGGAAACCTGTTCGCGCGGGTGAAACACGTAGAAAGTACATCACGGTGTATCCGCTTACGTAACGGCGTACATTAATCGGACGAGAGAACGAATCGAACGCGAGACCGCCTCGTCTCGCCTAGCTGGCTGCCGAGCTCCGCTATCCGTGCAAAGGGTGTACCAAAACGCGTTGCGCAACTCGGGAGGGTTTGAATTCCACGACCGACCGCGTGCCTAAACGAGCGGTTTCTTCCAACGCGTCGAACGGTTCTCGCGACGATCGATCTCGGGGGATTTTTCGATTTCTTTCGCGGGAACCTTTTTTCAGGAACCAGAAGAATACCTTTCCGAGCCTCGTTGTTCTCTTTCGGGCGATATCCGAGGCCGATCGTAGGACTCGCGAGTAGCGTGTCTCGACTCGATCTAGGAAGCGTGCGAGAGCGCGGGCTCTGCGGATAGCGAGTTATGTCACCGCCGTTAACAAGAAAAACATGCAAAAGGATCAGGATTATTCAAGAAAAATCGGGTTACGTGAAAGTTACGCTCGCGAGCCCAGCTTCCACGTAATCCTTTCTCCCCGGGCTGAGGTGTCAGCTGGGGCCTCGTTTTTTCTACCCGGCGTGACGTAATTTTGATAATTGTAGCGGTTTCTCTGGTTCGCCGGTGCGGTTCCTCCTCGCGCGTGGCTCTTCCTTAAACTTTCTAACGCCGCCGTAGCTCGTTGCATCGGTCGAACGCGCGTCGACGGAAACGGGCGCCGGGCGCCGGGCACCTCGCGCTCGATCGTTACCAGGTCCGTTCTCCCGACGGTCTAACAATCGCGGTCTCGATTATTTTTCAATTTCTCCCGTGCCTTGGTTTCGCTTTGCTCGAGCACGGTTATAGCGACCGTTTGGCAAGCCGCGCGTTTCGCGCGTTTGCGAGACCGGATTTCGTCGATTTCGACCCGTCGACCCCGTTCGACGCGAACGCGATGCGGGCCCCCGGCGTTTCGCCGGAACAGGAAAACGGAACGGACGAAAGGGTGGCGCGAGCCTCGTCGAGAAGAACGCCGACGGAACGCGGCGAGAGCAGCTTTTCGAACGTCATGTAACGGTATAATGCCCCCAGCCATCGCGCGGTACGCACCTTTCACCTTCCCCCGCGCAATTGTACAAATTTGAGCTCGTTGCGACGATAATGGAGCGGGTGGCATAGCGCGACCAAGGAGAAAGTCGAAGAATTTCGCCGCGGCAAAATGACTTTTCCGCTCGGAAAACGAGGGGGAGCTCGCGGAGTCGTAGCGTCGCGTCCCGTCCTCGTAGCTGCCGCGGTTCTCGGTTCTCGGTTCTCCACCGGAAATAATAAAGGTTCCACGATAATGGAGCGTTCGTGAAATTTCTACGCCGGGAATTAAACGCGAGCCGAAACTTTCTACGATTATTCCGCGTCGGACACCGGCGGCTGAACTCGAAACAACGAGATCCTCTTTTCCTCGGTAGAAAACCGATCGTCGCTCGTTGTCCTCGCGTCGAGGAACGTCGCGGTGTTCGGGAGATTTCAACTTCGTAACGGGATACGCGACGAAAGCGTCGTCGGAGGGAACGTTCGATCGTTGCAGGCGGTTCGGCTGCTCGCCCGCTCGCCCGCATGGAATCCGCGCGGTAATCGCGAATGCACCGCACCGCGTCGAAAGATTTCGGTAAGATTTTCGGGAAAAAGAGAGAAGCGCGACCTCGTGACTTTTCCTAATCTCCATACTCGCTCGGTCCGGGTGGGAGAAGGGCGGGGAAAGGTCCCGACCCCACGACAACCATCGATACATCCATCGACCGTGTAATCGCGAACGGATGCTCGTCGGTAGCAGGTAGTTCTTGACACGGTTTCTCCGCGAGAATACATGTAACAGAATTACTTTTCGATCGACGACGACGCTCCGATCGCCGCGATGACTCTGCGACTCGCACGCGCGCGTAAACGCTCATTTCCGATAGTTGTCTCGCCGCGCGAGATAATATCTCTGCCGGCGAAGGATATTTTCCACATTTTCTAGGTAGCAACGTTTCGAACGATCCGTCCGGTCCCGTCTCGTCCCGTCCCCTCGGTCTCTGCGCGGTGACTCGTTTCGACGTCTGCTTCGCCTTGGTCGTTTGCCTTGGCAACGCGATTTTTCGATTCGATCGCCGCGTTTCGCCTAATCGCGAGCCATACCGAACACGCCTCTCGTTCCTCGAGCACTTCCCCCGCGATCGGTGCGATCGATCCACGGGACAAAACCAGTCGCGAACCGGTGCGCGGAGGGACGCCGGTTTTCGACGATAGCACGCGAATTCGAAGTTCAACGAGAGTAACCAGGCATAACCGTTGCTCCCTTTTTTTACGCATTTTCTTCGATCGGCGAAACGGCGTTTCGCGTTAACTCGGTCGATCGAGTCGCGCAATCGGCTCCGCGAAGCAATAAACGCCGATCGATAACGGTCGATCGTTGCATAAACGCCAAGGTATCGCGAACGATGGAGCAACTGGAAAAGGATCTAGAATCTGGAGTAATTGGCCGACACCGACGAAGAAGCAACCCGGTTTGGTCGAGAGTCGACGCAACGCCGCGGAAACCTGAAAAACTTCTTGCCAAGGAGAACTCTTGAAAAAGCGGTCGTCGCCTCGTCGCCGATGCGGAAAGACTCGCTTCGAACTTGATCCGAGCCGCGGTCGATCGCCTTTTCCTAGAGCCATTTTCACGGGAATCGTTGAGCCCCGATCGTCTTTATCCTCCGCCATCTCGCGTTCGCGCTATCCTCCGAACCGGACAAAAGCGAAGGGACGACCGTGACCCACTTTGCCTTCGCACCGGTGCTAGAGGCCCCGAAGCAACGCGCGTAACCCTTTTCGAACGAGAACCGTTCGAAGACGTCGAGACAGCGATATTCCCTTCGAGAGAGAGAGAGAGAGAGGGAGATTTTGAATATTCAAACGGAGAAAAATATGTGAAACGAATGCGAGTCGCAACCCTAGGAATGAAAAAAAAAGTAGTGGACGTTGAACGGCTGTCGCAACCGATTCTCGGTCGACCGTCTCAATCGAAAGATTCTTGGGAAAGTATCTCGGAAAATCGAGCGACGGGGCGAACGTCGATGCTCGAGGAAACGTTGCGACGACGTTCGGCGGAATCGTTACCGAAGCGACCGACCGGTAGAGACTTTCGAAAACAGCGGAGAAAAACCGGCGTCGACCGAGGGAGGAAATACGTTGAAAGCGATTCGGTGTCGCGATTAGCAGCGACGGCGACGGCGACGGCGACGGCGACGGCGACGGCAGCGACCGTCCATTGTGTCGCGAAAAGTGAAATTTCACGATGAAAGTGGGCAAACCGGGAGGATTCGCCGGGAGGGAGGCAGGCAGACGTTGCTTCTCGACTCTCGTTTTCTTCGCTCGTGAAACTTCTCGGCCGAATCGCTCGAATCGTTCGGTACCCGGGCGCGAACGACTCCCTCGTCGCGATTTCCCGTTGCGAAACGAATGCTTTTCCCGACTGTCTCGGAGCGTTTTCGCCGGAAAACCGAAGGATCCGCGCGCCTTGCTCGGCGCGGCGATCGCGTTCGTCTCGGCTCCGTATCTCGCGCGCTTTCTATTCGCGTAAGAAACGTTTGTTCGGCGGTTTCCAGCGAGAGAACCGATTCCCTCGAGATCGAACTACGATCGAATTTACCTTTCAGGGCCCATCCTTCGTGCCTCTGGAGTCCCTGGATGTATCTGGTGATATCTTTGGCGCACGGTTCCCGTACGGCGTCGTATCGTCCCTCGGTCCAGTTTTTGGCAAGATGACGCACGTTGAAGATATCCAACGCCTCCGAAATGGTGGTCCAGTCGCTGTCCCGGACGTCCGTGGGGATTCTGACCGGCTGTCCGGCGAGCAGATCTTGCGCCGGGTTCTGCGACGCGTTCGAGGAGGATCTCGCGGCGGAGATCGCGGAAAACGCGAACAGAATCGAGATCCACGAGCGCTTCATTGTTCCAAGATACGTTTCCACCAATATTTATATGTATACGCGTACGTTGTACGATGCACCGTTCGAATCGATAGCGATCGGCGACTCGATCGATCTCAACCGGACATGATCGACGTCGCGAGAAGAGGCGTCGGCTCTCGATTCGAGCTAGACCCGCGACGATGTATCACAGCCGAGGAGAACGCGTTTTCGGGAGACGAGCGTGTTCAGCTTCTGTTTTCACTGTCATAGACCGATCGAAATCACGCGAAGCTTTGCGATCGCGTTCTCGGGGTGTTCCGAAGCGTTCCGTAGCGATCCACTTCCGTTCTCATGATGAACGACACAGAGAGTCCGTTGCGCGCGATCGCGTCTTCGAAAGATCACCGAGACACACGGTTCTCTCCTCTCGACCCTCCGAAACGAGTCGATCGCGTCCCGTCCCGTCCCGTCCCTTCCCGTCCCGTCCCTTCCCGACCCGTCCTGTTCCTGTCCTCTCCTGTCTTCTCCCCGTCTCGTTCCGCCCTCTCGTTCGCGCGTGGTTCCTTCGCGTTCGGTGGCCAAGAATCGCCTAGAACGACGCGCGGCTGGCAATGGTAGAAAAATGACCTCGCCGGATGAATATCTTGGTAGTAATGAAAGTGGTGGAGGAGTGGTGGGGCGGCAAACCTCCCCGTTATCGAAAAGTGAACGCCAGTGGCGAGACACGTCGCTCCGATACGACGCGACGCGACACGCGGCGAGCTGGAACACGTAGTTAGCATAATGTCCGTGGATCGAGACGACGACCGTCTTCTCGTCTCGTCTCGTCTCGTCTCGTCTCGGCTGCGCGTCCGTTTTGTCCGAACGCGACGATTCGTTCGTCTTTGCGTTCGCGCCGTCTGGAACGAATCGTTTGAATTTATTCTACGAAACCTATGAACGACGACGACGACGACGACGACGACGACGACGAACGCGATCGAGCAGGGTCGCGGTCGAGGCGATTCCGTCCAGAGATTCCACTAATCTTTTGTTCGGTTTTCCTCCGAGCAAAGCTGCAAACGAAATCGTACGATTCGCTCTCTCGCGAATCGTTTTCTTTTCTTTTTTTATTTTTAGCGCGACTCGTTCGATCCTCGACGCAAACGGTACGAGAAACGAGAAGACGCGTTCGACTCGTTGAAACGAGAAAGCCTAAGTCCGGTTCTCGGAAACGAACGGATGACCTTTGCGCGACCATCTCCTCTTCCGGAAATGTGTGTTTTTGCGACTCGCGGACGGCGAATCGCGAGGAACGAAGAGATCGTTGCTCCGTCGACGAAAGCGCGATTCGTTCGACGTTCATCACCGGCTCGACGACGGCGAGGGATAACGAGCGCCGCGTTCGAACAAATCGATCTACATCCGGGGAGAATTACTCGAGAGACGCTCGGAAGAGTTCCGCGCGAATACGCCGCGAGAAAACGATCATCGAGTCTGTCGCGAGCAGGTTTCACTGAGAAATTTCATGCCGTTACAGGTGTGTTTCTCTTTCTCCTTCTCCGGTGCAGCGCTTTCCTCGTCGTCGTTCGCAGCTCTGCCGTGCTAAAATTTGCCTGCTCTCGTCTCTCCTCTTCTCGCGCGGGCTCGCTCGCGACGACGCAGCTCTGTCTCTCGGCGTAGAAAAATGTTCGTATTTGGAATATTGCGGGCTCGCCGTTCAAAGTCGCGAACAAAGCGAAAGTGTGGATATCGTACGCCTTATTATTGCCAGTTGAAAATACAGCGATGGTCGTGCCCGAAATCATCGACGTTTCGCGGCGCAACGCGTAGCGCGATTTATAAATTATTACGATTACAACGTAATCGGTCGCCTAGGCGTGCCAGCGTCCTTTCAGAGAAATTCATTCGACCGATGGCACGCCGAAGCTTAGCCGACAGGCTTCGCCGTCTTCGAACAGCCGTCGCTGAAACGACAAAGATCCTTCCGCGGGGAAGCGCTCGACGAATAAACGGTTGAAACTTTGAACGCGGACGCGTTCCCGTTATTTTTCATAACGCGAATTAGTCGGTTTTAGCGGGCCGCGAATCCAGCGTAGGTTCGTCCGAGAGGTCGCGACTCGAACGACAGAGACCGAAAGCGTGCGGCGAATCGTAAACGGTGGTCGTTGCGTTTCTCGCACCGATCCGCGGAGAAAGCGATTAGCATGATTTCCGACGAAACGTCGGTCGTACTCGCGAGAACGCGACCCGCTTGGAAATTCGGAAGCGTCGCTCGACGGACCGGAAGATGCCACGGTCGCGGAGAGAGCATATCGCGGACGCTATCGATAAAAGGAGGATCGTTCGACGGTGTCTATCGCGTGGGAATGCGCGCCGTGCCGATCGGATCCGAAACTTTCGTTCCCGGACGATCGACCGACCGTACAGATATTATAATTCAAAATTTCTCTTTCGTTAGAGTCTGGTATTTATTCTGTGACGCAAACCGCTATCGGCGTCGCGTCGGCAGGTGAAACTCGTCGGGACGACGAACGCCGCGATCCGCGTTGCCTCGTTCTCGGAAACCGAGGAACGAGATTCTCGTCCGAGACGATCGAGCAGCTTCCCGTCTTCGAAAACGGACCAAAATTCGTCGAGACGAAGGTTCGAGGTTGGCCTTGCTCTCTCGAGTCCGCGTCGCTCTCGGGAGGCTGTTCATCGATCATCGGATCTTTCGTCATACGCGGTTCCACCTTTGAGCGGCTCGCGCGGCGCGGCCGTCCACGCGCGCAGGTATTTATAAACCTTTTCGGGAAAATGACGCTGCAGAAAAGAGGAACCCGAAGACGAGACGGAGCCTGTACGACTCGACGAAGCCATCGGGGATCTCAAGGGCGCGCGGTTTCCCCCCTTCATTTTCGAAATGATTCTCCGCCTTTGGCGATCGCATCGAACGATTCACGGATTCGGTGACGCGCGAACCAGGCGTCCGTTTCGAATATCCCCGTAACCGCGAACGCCGATCGATCTTGATTCCTTCTTTTTGTTCTCCGAACGGTTTACGCAATCGAAGAATTATTGGCACGATCGCGCTGCGCGTGCAACGGAGAGACCGTTGCGGATGCCTCGGCCGATCCGCTTCTACTTGTTCCAGGATCGAAGAGGATGGACTATCCTCAGCAGGGACACCACGGGAGCTTCGAAGAGCAGGCTGACGACCAACGCCACGACGTAGGAGGCGATCGTGAATCCCAGGAACAGTATTCCCTGCAAAGCGTTGCAATTTACAAGGGAAATCTGCGTCGAACCGCGAATATTTGAGCGCCCGTGGCACGCGTACGGTTTCCGCTTCCCGAATAAAATTAGACGGTCGCGCAAAGATCCGCTTGCCACGGATTAAAATCTATCGAGGACTCTCGAATTTCCCGACCCCGTTTTTCTAGGATCCGTGAAAGAAAAGGAACGATCGCGGCGCGACGTAGCTCGCGTTCGTCGAAATTTCGCTCGGTCGACGCGACGCGAGCAGCGCGCTTTCTCCGCAGGAAAACGGTGAAAGGGGAAAGAAATGAAAAGCGTCGACGGGTAGGGGAATCGACGAGAAGATCGGAGAGAGAGGCAGAAGCGAGGATCGAAGCGGAAAGCCGCTGGACTGGCGAACGTGTCGGGATCTAGCGGGGCTCTCGACAATCGGACGGCTTCGTTGGATCGGCGATCGATAATCCGGAAATTCGATTTACCTCTGCAACGACGCGCGGCGTTCGCTTGAAATCTTTCGAAAAACGCGCAAACATTTTCTGGAAAGAGTTCCGGGTACGCGACCGGACGGCGCGATCTCCTCGAGGGTTCGGCGGGATCGGGGAGATCGCGGAGATCGCGGAGATCGCGGAGATCGCGGAGATCGACCTGCGAGGCGCCGTTGCAGAGACGAATGTAGAGCCGCTTAAGAGATGGATCGAAGGCGATCTTAATGCGCATATTACATCGAAACGACTAAGAAATAAGACGACGGCGGTATACCATCAATCCGAGCGTCAGGTGCAACGAACTTTCTCCTTTCAAGATTACCGCTCTAATGATCACAGGATGAATCAGATAGACGCAGTAGCTCAGTCTGGACAGCGGATACAGATATCTCCAAGACAGTATTTTGTTAACGATACCTGTAAAAATAATGGTATTCGTGAAGAAGACCAAGACGGAACGGTTCTCCGAAACCGCGACCCACCGCTGTCCACGATCGTGAAATTCCCATTTTCGGAATGATCGAAAGATCATTTCGGAACGCGTCGAGACTTCCAGTCTATTTTACGGTCGTTCGGTTTTCTCGAAGGCAGACAGCGTGGTTTTGAATCGCGTCGAACGAATCGATTACCGACCACCCCGACCGGTGACGCAAGCGATCAGGACCCAACCGACTGCGAGCGCCCATCCTGAATGCGACAGAGCGGTGTACGCCGCGGATACGAACGGACCGTAGCTGTTTCCGTAAAGTCCGTACACTGTACTCAGCATCACGAAGAAGGAGAAGACCCAACACAACAATGCGGCGGTCTGCAATTAGAATCGGTCGCGTGTATCAGTTGGCCGCGCCGGTGCGGCGTAACGATGCAGCAGCGGCGCGGCGGGAGGACAGCGATTTTAATCGGCGATTATTAAGGAGAAAGTGGATTACGACGCTTCTTACTGCACTCCGATCTAATCGGCGATAACCGGTTACGTGAAATCGCGACGGTGAGCGATCTCGACGAATCGAGAGTTTTCGGAACGGCCAGAGGAATCGAGGAACGGAAGATTCTTCGGAGTATAGGGAAGAAGATCGCGGTGCAACGGGCCGAACGACGGTGACTCCGCGTGGAAAAGCTGCTCGAGTAAATCGAGTAAATCGAGTTTCAACGTTCGGAGGTATACGCGTCCGACCGATTCCACTTTCGCGTACAGGATGTCCGTACAGAAAGATTGAGCGTTGGATTTTTCGGTGCACTTGACGAAAGTTACGCTACGTTCACCTTGGGTATCTTCAGGCTGCAGTTCGACTTGTAGAGGTACCAGCCGACCATCATCCCCAGCAGATACGGGCCGATCCTCGACCAAGGCTTGTCGTAGAGACTCTCGTAGTGAGCGAACGGATCCGCTATGCTAATGTCGATGTTCGAGAGACGTTTCGATTAACGACAAAACTCTGAGCGGGCGATTTCGCGATGTTTACCTCGGCACGTGTTCCGTGTGCAACGTGATGGTCGCCGTAACGATCCAGGACACGATCAGGATCATGGCCGTCGCGATCGCTGCCACCGGAAGTAACCTGCAAACGGCAATTCGAACCAATTACCGCGCGACAGCTCCGATCGCGGACAAACGATCTCTCGTACCTGACGCCGATTATCAGAATGATCGCTCCAACGATGTAGAACAACGTGTCGTTCGCCAAGTACCAGCTCCACACCATGCACTGTAGAACAACAACGCGCGTAACCGTTTACGGTTCAACGTCCCGGGTGAAATAGCTCTCTTTCCGCGAAATTGTACGTACCCGTTCGTCCATGTCGAAGTACGTGTTCACGTAGAGAACGTTTCTCCACCAGAATCGTCTGCAGGTCTCGTAATCGAGCTTGTAGAGGTCGAGAATCGTGTGATGGTAGTACCAGGAACTCGACACCTCTATCAGACCTATCGTGACGAGATAGGGAGGAGTCAGGCGAAAGTACCGGTAGGAAACCATTCCTATGAACTGTAGCAACGTGCCGCAATTGTTCCTCAGCAATTTCATCTTCTGCATGGCTGTTTTCGTAATCGTGCGGAAGTAGAGAAACGAGACCAGGCATCCGCTAGCAAGCAGCGAGAACGTCCGTCAACTCACTCGTCGGATGTACGCGTTACCGGTGGAACCGCTCAACCCTTCGCGCTGGAACGTCCAGTCGGAATCGCGGCAAAGATTTCGCGAGCGATCGAGAACGCGGGAAAAGAGTTCCGATCGTCGTAACGGTCGAACGAATCGTAGCGCGAGGGGTTGAAACTACGGGGTTCGCGTAGGTACCTCATGAAGAAGAAGGTGTCGACGGCGTAGGTGCCGTTGCTGATCGTTTGGTAGAAGAAGTCTCTTTCCACGTTCGACTTGAACGTCCTGGTCTCTGCGGATCAAAGATTCGCGTGTACGCGAGAATGCGATGCCGCGAAAGAAAGTTGCGAGACTCGCGTCGACTTACCGGAGACCACGTTTACCGTGAGACAAGTGTGGACCAAGACGATCCACAGCATAGAGACGAATCGCAGTCCGTGAATGGGAGCCAGCGTGTCGTCGCCGACGTCGAGGCTGCAGAGTTTCGACAAATTCAGTAGAAGGCTGAAAGACAACCACGCCTCGGAGAGAGGTTTCGGAACGGTTTTCGTGTTCTTCACGTCTGAAAGCAGAAAACTCGGGTCTAGCTCGACGGAAGAGGAGAGTCGGTCTCGCGAACGATCGCGAACGATCGCGAACGAGTACCTATGGCGCCGTTGTGCTCCTTCACCGACCACAGCTTCGCGATCGTGATCTCGTTGCGGATGTTTTGGTCGATGCGCATGGTTTTCATCTCTGCCATCGCGTTCTCCGTGTCGCGAACGTTTCTCCTCGAACGTAACACCCGATACCTCAGGGAGACGTCGTAGAAAGTGCCCAGACAGACGAAAACAACGACCACGACAAAAACAATCCTGCAAGCCGTTTACCTTTCAGCACAATCGTCGGACCAGTTTCTGCTCCACCTACCGGGCTCGACGAAATATCGGTCTGCCCCTGTCTCTGGAAGGCGGAAACTGGGGACTTACGCTAGAACGTAGAAGATCGGGTCTTCCCAGAGAGAGTACCCCTTCGAAAGATTCCTAACGGTTTCGACGACGATCTTCGAGGAGGAATCGCGTTCGCCTCGATTCCCGGCTAAACGGAAAAGCTCTCGAACGTCCTCGACGTCGCAGGAATCGGGTAGGCAAAGTCCAACGATGATTCTGAAAGTCTAATCGGCGAAAGGTAGCAACGATTCTGTGCGTTGAAATTTTTACGATCGAACGAGACTTCGCTTCGCGGTTCCCGCTGTTGTCGCCGAGAGAATTTCTTCCACCCGAAAGTCTCGACAACAGGGAGAACCGATTTTCAACCAATTTTCGATTTACTTTGTCCAATTCCAAGCGCGAGGGACTCAGAGCGAAGCTGACGGCGGAGACGCCGACCAGAAACGGCGGCGCGTCTTCTTCGCGGCGATCGTCGCCGTTCTTTCGCCGCTGGAGAAATTCGCCGGCCATCTCGCGACATTGGTCCACGGAGCCCATCCAGAACACGTTGTCGGAGAACAATCCCCAAGTGTATCTGCCGGTCGCGTCCACCACTGAAAACAATCGAATCCGAATCGTGACGCGCGCTTCCTACGAGGAAACGTACGAGAGGAAATTGTTACGTGATAAATTGTTCGCTCTCGATCCCCGCGCGCGAATTCGTGTAGAATGTTAAAGCTGGGCTTACGCGTTCGTTACGACACCGTTATTCGTATCGAATAATCCGACCAACCGACCACAGGTGAAATCTTCTTTTTTCACTTCCTCCCTTTCTACAAGGAACCGTTTTCTCGAATACCACCTTCGGCTCCGAGGCATTGTTACCGCTCGCGACTGCCCCCTTTAAGGTTATCAATTACGGCAAACAATTACGCGTGCAATTACCGACCGAACACGCGAATTACGAAATAAAACGATTCGCTCCGTTGCTACGTCCGTCGTTCGCGCCTTTCGACGTCGAACCGCGGAAGAAAATTTCTCGAACGACGGAGACGATTTACGGGCGACGAAAAGCGAAGGAAAAGCAAACGGACACGGGGTCCTCTGCGTTCTACCGAAAAATAATCTACGCCGACGCCCGAAGAAAGTTTCATCCGACAAAACTAAACCGGTCTTCGTTCGGACTAAACGCTTTCCGCTCACGATTATGCTCGTAATCGACTAATAATGCCTTCCTCGTACCGTAACCGTGTTCGTTTCGTAGAACGCGATGAAATATTTCGACTATTTGAGTGAAATCGTTCCCGAGCAGTAGTGGAACGATTACGGACAAAACGATACCGAGACGCGTTACTCGATGACTGATGTTACTTGCTTTTCAGTGCCCATCGATCCCCCGACAACACTCCCGTTGTATAATCCGTGAAATCTCGTTGACAATTCGTGGAGATGTTCGTCGATTCTCGAGCGCCGCTTTGCCAAATTCTTGCAACTTCGAAAGGATTCCAAACGTCTACGACATCGTTCCATCGGAACGCCGACGCGTTCGATCGGATCGTTCCGTTCTGCTCCGCACGAATTTCCTCGAAACTGGTACGATCGCTCGTTGAAATGTCACTGATCGTTGTCGACCGTTCGTCGACGATCGTCGATCCACCGACGAACCAATGCGCGTACAACAGAAACGATAAAAATATTATTCGCATTTTTGATCTTTCGAGAATCGGAGAGAGGAATCGTATCGCTCGTAGAAGCGCGTGCGAATTCGAATAAACCGCCGTTCCTTCGAACACCAAATTTTAAATGAAACGATTGTTCGCGCGCGCACGCTTTCGGTTCAAAGTCGAGACACTCTGGAAAACTATCATAGGCATTCGTTTTGTGGTCACTGCGACTATCCGGTCAAGTGCATGGCCATATATACCGCACCTACCGCACCTACCACCTCCCACCTTTCAGCCGGCCGATACCGGCGCGTATTACGATTACGTGCCTTCGATAGATCACCCACCACAGTCGTTGCTGGCTGGTCGGCCTTTCCCGCCGTCGCACACCGCGACATCCGAACGGCAATTAAAAGATTTAAAGAAAAAATTCACGAGGAGATTCCAAGCGTCAGTTTGCGGTTCGACGCTTCGTCGCTTCGTTTTTGAATTATTAATAGTATTAACGAAAAACACAGAATCGAAAGCTTGATCGGTCAGGGTGCGGTAACAGCGAACGTCCGTCGATTCGAAAGACGATAAGAAATTTTGTGACTGCAAACCAAAGTTATGCAGGCCTTCGTTCGAATTCTCCTCGTTTAAAGTACAACAAACATCATTTTATGCTCGTCGACGAATAAAAATGTACATTGAACGAATCAGCTGATTTTCTAATAATTACATTTCGATACATAGTTTCTTCGAGGAATTAAAGACGAAGCAATAACTTTGATTTTTCTCCTCAGCATTCCGCGCTGTGCGCCGTTAATGCGTAACGCATGAAAGTGCATTTTCGTGAAAGTTTTATCCAACGGCAAATTCTAACAAATGGGAAAACGTTACGTAGAGTCGTGGTTTATTTAATGAGGAAATAATACATTGTTCTTTGTCGTTAATCGTAGAATGCAGATTAAGCAATATCAGAGACTGTTTGAATTTTAAATAGACTGCACGAGCATGCGCAGTCGATTCCAACGATTCGTTCGTCTCTTTTCAACCTGTTCTTCTTTGCGAAGAGAACGAAAGACGAAACGATCGTGTAACATAACCAAACTCGGCACGTTTCTACACGAAATATTTGGCTCATAAACAACAAACGATTTCTACAACGATCATGGACATAGTAATCGATACAAAAGGCGACGAGAATTTGGCGACAAAGGATCGGTTGATAGAAAGCGACGAAGATGATTTAGACTTTGAGAATACCGGTAGCTCGACCTTTCCCAATTATTTTGCTTAAAGAGGTTAACGCTTGTGACAGACCATCGATAACGTTTATTTTCAGGATCGCGATCATCGAATTTCTTCGATCTCGAAAAACGTTTCATCGACGCGGATGCTGCGTCGAATATAAAGAAATATAACCCGATCAAAGACATCGACCTCGATGAATTTGAAGTCGAGATGGGTTGGTCGGGCCCTAAGAAAGGACAACGGAAAAAAACAACGAAAAATCAAGTTCTTGCGACGAAGGATGACAAGGCGATAGACCAAATACTTGAGAAAAGCGTGATAAAGCCTGGCTTCGAGCAATTGGAATCCGTGCCTCCGTACGTAGAGAGTCAACGAAAATTGCAACTTACGAGACAAAAGGAACGTGCCAAAACCAAGGGCAAAGAGTGGTTCAACATGCGTGCACCCGAATTGACGCCAGAGATTAAACACGATCTTCAAGTTCTGCAAATGAGATCCGTTCTAGATCCGAAACGCTTCTACAAAAAGAACGATTTGAAAGTTTTACCCAAGTACTTCCAAGTAGGTAAGGTTATAGACTCGCCGTTGGATTATTATTCGAGCCGTCTCACGAAGAAAGAACGTAAGAAAACGATCGTGGACGAGCTTATGGCGGACGCAGAATTTTCCAAGTACAATAAAAGAAAATATAAAGAAATCATTGACGAAAAGAAGAAGCAACGCTACAAAGCTCACAAACACGCGAAGAGACTCAAAGGAAAGAAAAAATAATATGTTCGTTTGTATTTCGTTTGCAATTATACAAATGTAAAAAAATATATTTTCAATGCATTCCTCCTGTCACTTCTATAGATGCTCCATTGACGTAAGAACTCTTGCCAGATGCTAAAAATGTTACCACTTCGGCCACTTCCTCCGGCTTTCCAGGTCTGTGCAGAGCTATTCCCTGTATAAACAGTTGTTTTATATCGTCTGGTATCGCCTCTGTCATGGGAGTGTCCGTGTAACCCGGTAAGACGGTGTTAACTCTAATGCCGAATCTGGAAGAAAGATATGTTTCTGTTTCCTAAGCCGGTTATTGGACTCGTTGCTGCCCAAATATACGAGGCAGCAAGAGTCTTGGTTGTCTTCGCCGTTGAGAAACTTACTGGCCAAATTCGAAGGCAGAGGTTTTCGTAAGAGCTACGATCCCAGCTTTTGATGCGGCATAATTACTCTGACCTACGTATCCCATTTTACCGATGATGGAGCTCACGTTCACAATTGAGCCGTCTCTGGTCGCTTGGGCATCTAACATATGCTGTACCGCCGTCTGGGTAACCAGAAACGTTCCCTTCAAGTTCACGTCGATTACTTCTTCAAAGTCATCCTCGGTCAATTTCAGAATATATTGACTGCGAGTGATGCCTGCAGAATTCACTATAATGGTTGGTGGTTTGTTGTATTTACTTGTCGCTGTCTTGAATGCTTCCTTGATACTGTCTGCATTGGAAACATCCACGTTTAAAGCCAAATGATGTTCGGCATCTGAATAAAAAATATGATTTATTATTATGTACATAGAATAAACGGAAGAGAATAACCATGGAAAGATAATTAATTATTTCGTTTGCAGACCATTCAGCGAGTCGACGGTTTGTTGAGCAGATTGAAAATTTTTATCAGCGGCAATAACTTTGGCTCCCTGGTTTGCTAAACTTTTGCAAACTGCTCTACCTATACCGCTCCCGGCGCCTGCAATTAGAACGCATTTAAATTGTTTGAAAAAAAGCCGAATCTTTTGTTCTCATTCGATTTTCGATACACACCTGTTACAAAAGCAAGTTTGCCAGCAACCATCTTCACTGTTTATCGCAATGCTACTGAAAGTACAAAGTTTATTTTTCTGCAAACTCATCGCGTAATTAAAATTAATCTGGAGATACAGAAAAAATCATTTCGGACACAAGTTATCCTTGATTTTGAATAACTAGTGTTTTTTCGTTTTTTTCTTAATAAAACTAGAAGGAAATTCCTCTCTGATAAAACCATGGTCGGATGTACGCGCAACGAGTACTTACGTACGCGAGCAGCGGACCAATTAGAACGTTTCGGTGCGTTACCTAGGCAACCGTACCATATGCTGTTGACGTCAAAGTACGTCTGCAGTGACGTCAGAAACGCAACGCGAGTAGTATGCTATGTTTACCGAAAAATTGAACTTGAATTATACTCCTCCTCGAAACGGACCGTTCTCGCCGGGTTTGCAAACGGAGCTCTCGATACTCCGTTATAAGCAACAAAATGTGCACATAATACACAGTTTACGAAGCTCGACGATCGCAATTCTGAAAATTACCTTTAAAACATGAGAAAATAAACAACATAGAATGTAAAAGAATTCGATATTCGTGAAACTTTCCTGTCGGATAATATCGGATAAACGTGTCTAATTAGAATACAGTGTTCCACTAAAACGGGTGTATACGCGGGAAAGACATGTGTCCATAGTAGAAGATTTTCCGAGGTGGATCGTTTCATTTGCTAAAGGAAATGCACTTTTGACGTGTGCATCGTCTGTGGTCGAACCGTGGCGGCATCAGATATGACGACGTGAAAAGTTGGAAATCTAGTAACGTAACCACGTTACGAATGCAGTTGGTTTAAAAAAAGTAACGACGAAGCGGGATTTTCGAGATCAAATTAATTGAAAATAGAGAAGAGCAACGTTATCGGGAAAGTATTACGACAGCAGGGTGCCAGAGCACAGGTAAAATTCAAACGTCGGAACAGGAAGAAAATGTGTGGGAGGGGGCGGAATGGTTGGCAGCACCGGCGCTTCAAGAAACATAGCCCCGCGCTTCTGTCCTCGCTCCCGCATCGCTCGTGCCAGTTTTCTTTCGGAACGGCTCCAGAGAAGAAGTATTGAGAAAGGGGGGGGATACGAAGCAAGAGAGAAGGTTGAAACTGAAGAATTTGTTGGCCGATCACGAGAATCAGCGGATCGTTGGTTCGAAACGAAGCGAGACGAGACGATCGAGAGAAACAGGTTGGCGTGACGTTCTATCGCGTGGAAATTCGATGGCCGAGAGAGTCGAGGATAGACGACGGCGTATGCTGTGAAGTCGCGCATCGGAAAATAGGTTCGACTCGACTCGGCTCGCCGTAACAAGAAGAAGAAAGAGCGTCGAGAGGTGGGAGCGAGGAAGAGCGCGTCCGTACAGAACCAAAAAGAATCGGACTAAAGAGGAAGAAAAGAAATAGGTGTGCGACGAGGACGCGTTCGTGGTCCGTGCCCGTGTCCGTGAGTCGCACGAGAGGCGAGAGCGACAGAGCGACAGAGCGACAGAGCGGCGTGCCGAGAAAGCCGACTCGCGGTGCGAATATTGCGAATCGGAGAGAGAGAGGGAGAGAGTGAGAAATTCGGCGGTAACCGGTGTAGGCACCGAGGTTGCCAAGGTGTTCCGGAGTGCAGCAGCAGCGGCTCAGGATGCTGCCCGACGGAGCAAGAAGATGGCCGTGATCGGCGAGCAGAGGTATTACACGGCGGTACGTGCGAACGCGTACACGGAGCTTTCGTGTCGTAGGTTCGAGGCTGCGACAGCCGGGTCGCCGTCCTCCTTGTCCTCGACTTTCCCGTTCCCCTCGCATCGGCGTCGACCGAGGAAAAAGTCCACGCATTCGCCCGGACGACCAACGATGTCTTCTTCACGGGGTAGCGGTCCGGAATCGGGAGAGCTCAGCGACTCCGAGGATCTGGACACGGATCCCTTGAGGTACGAACTCAGAAATATACAGAATGTGATACACGTTACTCGCCAGAATATCGATGCTCTGAACATCCATATCGCCGGGTTCGAACAACCACCCTCTATATACCTGAACGAATACCAGGAGCTGACCAGTAAGTTGCAAGATTTGGAATCCAAGGAGCAAAAATTGAACGAGTTGTTAAATGCCAGCAGAGTATCCGGCAGTGCCTCCACGTTGGAGAGCGAAACTCGCGAAGCCAACGCCAACGTCAGAGGTCAGAGAGCGCCTACCAGGTCCCTGCTCAGAGCTTATCTACCTAACCAACAACGCACCAGCATACAAGTAAGGGAAGGACTGCCGCTGAGAGACGCGTTGGCCAAGGCAATGAAATTGAGAAATTTAACCACCGAAATGTGCGTGGTGTATATCTTGAGAGCAGACAATTCAAAGTATCTCACGTCGTGGGACACCGATATCTCTGTATTAGACTGCGACGAAATATCCGTGGAGATTTTGGATAAGTTTCCCATAACCACTTCGATTTCTCACAATTTTGTGCGTAAGACTTTCTTCACGCTGGCATTTTGCGATTCGTGTAAAAAAATGATCTTTCACGGATTTTATTGTAGAACGTGTAATTATCGATTTCATCAAAGGTGTACAAGCGGTGTTCCTGCGTTGTGTCATCAAGTTCGTATGCAAGACGTTTACTATCAGGCGTTATTGGCGCACAATCTTGACAGCACGGCCGGCATTTTGCAGCTTCCGAGGGAATACGGTTTAAGCAGAAGCGTCTCGCCGTCTCTGGCTCCTTCGAGAACGCAGAGGCATCCGCGTACTTTGGGACAACAAGACCGTTCCAGCTCCGCGCCCAACGTATGCTTCAACATGGTGAAACCGAGCGGAGATTCTACCAATTTAGACGAATACAGTAGATCTCAGAGTTTAGGTCGACCCGTCGGCATCGTTCAGAGCGCCGTGTCTCCGGGTAGCAGCCCGACGAAGCACAGTCAGTCTACGCAGGCCAGCCCCACCAGTACTTTGAGGCCGAAACGACCGAGGGCGAGGTCAGCCGACGAATCGTCGAAGAATCTTCTGGCGCCTAGGGAATCTATAGAAGACTGGGAAATCCCGGCGGACGAGATTTTAATCGGAGCTCGCATCGGATCCGGGTCTTTCGGGACGGTGTACAAAGCTCATTGGCACGGGCCCGTAGCCGTGAAGATGCTTAACGTTAAGATACCCACCGATGCTCAGTTACAAGCATTTAAAAACGAAGTTGCAGTCCTGAGAAAGACACGGCACGTGAACATCCTGTTGTTCATGGGATGCGTTAGCAAACCGCAGCTCGCTATCGTTACGCAGTGGTGCGAAGGCTCGTCTTTGTATAAACATTTACACGTATTCGAAACGAAGTTCGATCTGTTCACGTTGATCGAGATCGGGAGGCAGACCGCGCAAGGTATGGACTATTTGCACGCGAAAAATATCATTCATCGGGATTTAAAAAGTAATAATATATTTCTGCACGACGATCTCACCGTGAAAATCGGCGATTTCGGCCTGGCCACCGCGAAGACCAGATGGTCCGGTTCCCAGCAGTTCCATCAACCGACAGGATCCATTCTGTGGATGGCACCGGAAGTGATCAGAATGCAAGAGGAGAATCCGTACAGCTTCCGGTCGGACGTTTACGCTTTTGGTGTTGTTTTATTCGAATTGCTAGCCGGCCAGTTGCCGTATTCGCACATCAACAACAAAGATCAAATACTGTTCATGGTTGGACGCGGGAATTTGCGTCCCGACTTGAACAAGCTGCGCTCGGACACGCCGAAAACGTTGAAGAGACTGACGGAGGACTCGATCAAGTTCTCCAGAGAAGAGAGACCGATATTTCGACAGATCCTAGCTAGTTTAGAAAGCCTTTCGCGAGGACTACCGAAAATCACCAGATCCGCGTCCGAGCCGAATTTGAACAGGACGCAGTTGCAATCGGACGACTTCTTGTACACCTGTGCATCGCCAAAAACTCCAGTGAACTTCCAGTTCGGAGCGTTCTCCTTTTATCCTTCCGGTGGAAACATATAATAGAAGTATCATTCGGCAATGAGCAATGAGTCTGAGTCTGAGCCTGAGTCTGAGTCTGAGTCTGAGTCTGACGCAGTTTCCGTAAATTGAGATATTTAAACAATTCAATGGAGAAAATCGTAATAAACTTAGCTATGAACAATCTACGTAATTCTTTTCGAACTACACTTCGACTGTGTTGCATCCGTTTGCTCGATGTAGAATGTGATTATAAAAATACTTAACGCAAGCAACAAACGAAACGAGAACAGAGAAGGATAGAGACAAAGGAAGAGAAACGAAATCCATCTTGAAACAGGAAGGTGTAGCTTTTATCTTTACAAAACTTACTATCTGCGTGTGAGGAGGGATTTTTATTTGACAGAGTTCCCGTCGCGCTTCTATAGACGCATATTTCTTGAAAGATGCGCGACCGGCGTAAAGGTGTCTCTGTCGCGTTTGCGGAATCCTTGTGAAGGATGTAAAAATAAAGTAAGTAATAGAAGTAAAACGGCATTTAATTCGCGTGGGCCGTCGTTCGTCTGTGGAAGTATTTTTGCAATGACCGAAGTGATTTTTGTACCTTCTTCCTTCGTATATCGTCTTGACTATGCTCACACGAGAATTGTTCCTTTGAGTAACTTATAATTTATAGTCCAACTCCAGGGAGTTGGACGCATTATCGACGTAGACCTAACTAGCGGACGCTCTTTAGCGATAGTCGCAATAATTATGTTATTCTGTTCCTCGAGAACATTATCTTCTCCTCTTTCTTCTTCTTCTTTTAGTAGTTCTTCGCCATACTAATTATCATAACCGACTGATTCTCTTTTTAATTTTATGGACAGTCGGTCGCAAAGTTAGTCAACACGTTATTTTATCTCGACGCTCGAATAAATCAAAAACACGAAGTTACGAAATTTATTCGTACAATTATTATTTATATCGCGACAACGGAACTCGATTCATTCTTGTAAACGAACGAAACGGTGTGTTCGAAATTCGGCAGGTCTGCGTAAATCTTTGCGACCGACTTTACATTTGATTCTGTCAATTGAACCGGGGATGCTTTTTTTTCGAACGGTACCAAAAGATTTTTAGTAGATTGGAATAACGAGCGAAAGAACAGGAAAAAAATAGTACTCGTCGCTCGATCGGTAGGATCGATCTCGCGAGTCATACGTTTTGGCTTCGCGTACTTTTTCAAGATTTGCCAATGATCGAGGCCTAATTAAATTCCTATCGATATATCAAAGTGTAACGAGCTCGTTCGTCGTTCGACCATTTAACGAAACGAAAGTCAACCGAAAACTGTTGATTCGTAATGTAGAAGCGCATCGAAGAAACGTTTATCGAAACAACTTTGTAGTCGACTCGTGTATCGTTCCTCGCACTTTTCTATTTATTGATCTTTATCGATATCTTTTGTAAGTTCTTTTCGCACCGGCCCTCGAGACTCGCGATGCAGGAAGGAGCGCGAACTTCACTTCGAGTTCGACGGATCGCAAACTGCTTACCTCTCTCTTTCTCTCTTTTCTCTCTCTCTCTCTCTCTCTCTCTCTCTCTCTTTCTGGCAAACGGTATTTCGATCGACGAAGACGATCCGATCGAACAGTTTTCGAAATCTTTTATCTCGGAAATCTAGCGAAAATATATTCCGACTAGGAGTCGTAGATTTTTCAAATTTACCGAACGATCGTCGGTAGTCGGTGCGTCGACTCTGCGCGAAACGTACCGATACAGCAATATTTTTCAGTCTAATTTAAAGAGTATCTTGTTCCGTTGCCTCTCCGTAATCGCCGATGTCGATTCTTGCTTCACGCATCGAAGAGAGTTCTATCGTTTTCTTTAGATCTCAAATTTCTCGTTACTTTGTATTTAAGGAGAGAAGAAAAAAAAACAATTAGACGATAAGGGTTGGTGTGCGTAGTAAACGCTTCCGTCGGTGTTCGCGCAAACATGTTCGACGAAATATTTTTTGCTGGGAGATGGCCATTCGTTGGTATTTGCATCGAAGACTTTTGCGTTACGCGCGGCGACTCGATACAGCGGTTTTCGCAGCAGCGAACAAGTACCGGAGGAAATTTCGGCGCGAAACGAATCGCGAACGTGCCAGCATTTCGAAATCGAGAATGCGAATCTTCGGGACACGGTGCAGCGACGACGGGCCGCTTCCGCGATCCCGTGCCGCCGTTTCCCGGCCGTGAAAAAGGCCTAACAGCAAACCTACGAAATTTGCTAGATAGAAACGATCTTATTTCTAAAGCACCGCGCGGCATCCGTGATTTATTATTTATTTATTTATGGTGTAATCTTTAGTGCGACGGACTGCGATCGAAAGAGAGAGAAAACCTGGAGAGAAAGGTGAATAACGTTAAAATTGAGGAAAAAAAATTGTGAAAAAGATAAAAAGAAAAAGGAGCAATCGCCGAGGAGAGCGAGAGAAGGAGAGAGAATGAAAGGAAGAAGGGGGTGAAACGATACGACGGGAGCGTTAACTGGAGCAAAGCAACGCACTCGTCATCGTTGATGACGCTTTCTCGTAACAGGGAAACAGTGAACCATGAAACATAATTAACGATGCTAAAAAATATCGGTAGAGCGAAGAGAAAAAAGAGAAAAAAGAGAAAAAAGAGAAAAAAGAGAAATGAAAGCCGAAAGAGGACGTCGGGCAACGGGGCGTTGAAAAGTTTTTAATCGTTTTCCAAGATTACTCGATAGTTGCTAGATACTTTCGACGAGAAAGCCTCGAGAAGACTATTATATATTTACAGTGTACCGACGTCTCGATAATTTCTGCGTATCGAGAGAACCATCTTTTAACCATACGTACGCGCGAACTTTCGCGACCGAACAATTTATTTGTCTCGACGATGCGCGAACAAACGATTCAAAATTCAATTCGATCGAATGCCAACGAATCGTCGAGCAGGGAATGAAAATGCGAACGTTCGATGCCCGAGCCTCGCGTCCTTCGCGATCGATATTCCTGTTTGTCATTGTGAAATTTTCGAACATTGTTTTCTCGGAAGACATTCCTCTGTGCATTGCTTCGATGTGTATCGTACACGTAGAACGCGGTTTTCGCGCGGTTCCAAGCGATCGAACGCGTTTTCTTGTCGTGCTCGATCATCGACGAGCAGAAACCACGAGTAGATATCGTTTCGAACTAAATTCCGAGCTTGTACGTACGATTATAAGCTTGACCATCGCTCGATCCGACTCCCTCGAATCCCGGCACGAATTTCTGTACGGGTTCGACGCGGAACGAACGATCCGCCGAGATTCGTTCGTTCGATCGACGGTCGTCGTCGCGTCGCGTCGTCGTAATTCAATTTCGGCTTCGTTTTCGGTCAAATTACGCTGAAGCTGCTGTCAACCGCAACGCGTGTCGCGCGACACGATGGCGTGGCTGAGATCGGAGATACTTAATTCGATCAATCGTGACCACCGATTGATTATTGTATTCAACCAAAAAAAAGATAAAAAAACAAACAAAAAATAAAAAAATTGACTCTTCATATAACGAATCTACTTTCCTCTCTCTGAACCGTTAGATCCCGTCGATTTAGGTCGGCACCTAATTCCAAAATCAACGGTACGCAATTATTTCCTATCGTTTTCTTACATTTAACGCTAACCGTACCAAACGAACAACCGGTTTCAGATGTTTCCTCTTTTCGAAGCTTTTAGACAGCAACGTACGCCGATTACGTTTTGTACTCGGTAACGCGAATCAAGCCGATTTTCTTGTTTCTTTTCCACGGCAAATATTCTGTTCCTTCCTATTTGGCGAGCTTTCGGCGCGAATAACTCGAACGATCGTTCGAAGACAGCGCCGATTCCCGCCACGGACGATCTACGAGCGTATTGCGACGGACGCGCAACACGCCGAGACGCTTGTCCGTGACAGTAAGCTTTCGTACGCGCATCGCGTGCGCGTGCGATACACGGTCTCGATATTTCGCGCACACGCCCCGAGAACGCGTATACGAGCGATTCGGAGATCGTGGTTTACTTTTGAACCTGCGTTCCATCCGTAACGAAACCACGAAAAGTCTCTTTGGCAACTGTGTTCTGCAATTTTTGTTTCGCGAAAAGATCCTCGATCCATTTATCGCCGGTCAGAACCGTGACGGATGAATCAGAGCATTTTTAAACCGCTTCCTTTACCGACGCTCGACTTCGATTTCGATGAAAATTAACACGTTGCGATAGACCTTGCTAGGGAAAATGTCCAAAATAATTGTTGCTTTTGGTCTCCTACTCGCAGGTATCAATTTTTCGTGGGCAATTCGTTCGACGATTGTACCGCGACGATCGAGACGCGCTGTAGTCGTGTACGCATGTTCGTAAGTGGGAAGAGCATGGAGAGAACGCGCATGCTCGAATCCAGCTGGCGCCTCGGCCGGCCGAATAGTCGATGCTGGAACCTCGTAGCGCGAGTGTCTGTGTTCGTTTGTCCTTTGCGCGGTGCCCGTGATCGCGAATTTGTGCGCGAATTCTATACAGAGTGCCATTCAAAGAGACGAATCACAGAGGTACTCGAGCGATCGTCGAGATCAGGTGGACGTCGTCGTCGTCGTCGTCGTCGTTGTCGTCGTCGAGGTCGCCCGCCTTGCTACACGAAACGAGGTTAGTCGGCTTTGAATCGAATTTCGAGCAACACGTCGTCGTTCTGCGAACCGCGAGGGGAACGACACCGATCATACGTATACATATTTCTCTGTCCGTACGCGTTCGCTGGCAAATACGAAAGCAATCCTGCTTCTTCGTTTCTTTCCGTGATTTCGACCGCGAACGACAGTCGCGTGTGCGTGCGATACACGGCCCCGGTGTTTCGCGCACACACCCCATGAACGCGTATACGCGCGAGTCGATGTACAGGTTGGTGCTCGCGTGTACAGGACGCGTCATCGAGTACGGTCCAATCGTAGATCGCGATTGACTTTCGAATCCGTGTTCCTACATTTTTGAAAATCCGTGCGAACGTTCCAACGCAGTATACCGATAAATATTATTCCATCGAAAGATTCGCGGTCCCCTTATCGCCGATCGGAATCGTGACAAATGAATTGAAAATTTTTTGAATCTCTTCATTTTCGGGACGAACGTCCGCAAGCTTTCGAACGATCTTTCTTGGGAAAATGTCTAAAACAACGATTACTTTTATCTTTGATTTCAAGACACGATTTTTTCGTGGGTAATCCGTTGTTCGACGATTGTACCACGACGATCGAGACGCGCTGTAGTCGCGTAGGTAGGAAGAGCATGGAGGGAGCGCGCATGCGCAAATCCAGCTGGCGCCTTGGCCGGCCGAATAGTCGATGCTGGAACCTCGTAGCGCGAGTGTCCGTCTATGTTCGTTTGTCCTTTTCGCGTTGCCCGTGGTCGCGAATTCTATACACTGCACGGTTTACGCGACGTACGCGATTCAAAGAGGCGAAGCGAAGTGGTTCTCGTCTACGTCGACTCGCGGGATCGTTGCGAACAGGTGGAAGTCGTCGTCGTTGTCGTCGAGGTCGCCCGCCTTGCTGCACGAAACGAGGTTAGTCGGCTTTGAATCGAATTTCGAGCAACACGTCGTCGTCCAGCGAGCTGCGAGGGGAACGACACCGATGTACGCGCGCATATACATGTATTTTTCTTCATTCTTACGCGGTCGCTACCGAATGCAAAAGCAATGTCGGGCTTCCGTGTTTACGTCTCTGTGATTCCGACCGCGATCGAACGTCGCGTGTGCGTGCGACGGTACCGCGTACCATGGACAATCGAGCTCGATCCTTCGTTTCTCGCCTGTAACGTTCGACGAAAATAGTATCGCGCGGTTGGGTTCGCGAGATTCGTCGTCGTTGCTCGAAAATCCAACGCGGCGTGTCTCGTACGATGCGTTTCATCGAAATCCGGACCGGCGATCTCGAGACAGGGGAGAGTCGACGGACATCGATGTCGAGGCGCGTTCGAGCGTTGGCCGATCGATCGATCGAACGCTCGCGTTTCGATAAACACCGAATTCGGTGACGCGCGAGCGAGGCAATTTATTCGGCCAGCCTCGCGAAAGCGTACGAATCGGCGAGATCGATAACGCCCGAAACACGCTTGTTGATAGATTTCGTTATCTTTGTCGTTGTTTATTCGCGAGATGTTTCGGAAGAGTATACGCGGGAAACGCGCTCGTCCAGCGGCAGCCGTCGCGGCGTCCCCCGCGACCCGTTGAAATTCTCGTTCGATTTTTCTCGAAACTGGTACATAGTTTTCGAAGAAGGCATTCGAAAACTCGATTACTCGAGAACCGAGTTGTCGCGGGGAACGCAAAAGCGGCCGCGAGTCCGGAGGGCGGCTGTCCCGCCTCGTACCGGTGGGATCGTTAGGATAACGCGATACGTCCGCTAATTAATCCCGTTCGACGGGGATTCGAAGTAAACGACATTGACCGAGAAATGGTAAAGCGAGATTGCCTTGTAGAAATGTTCTGTCAGCGTCGCGCGCAATATCGAGTGCCGACACGGCGCGTCGATACGCGTCAAACGAGCCTTTCCTCTTCTTCCGGTGCAATTATCAGAGAACGGTTGATCGTGCAATTTACGGCGCACACGTTTCCCGCGAATACACCGTAATATACGGTTTAATCGAGTTTCACGGGCTTTTCGTCCCGTTTGCAAGCCGACGGACCACTTAACCCCGGTCGATCGCTCGATTATTTTTTCATTTAAACAATTTAGCCCGAACGCGACGAAATTGTTTCGATCGGAGAATTTCTTGGTTATAAAGTCAGCGATGTTAAAATTGTTTTAAACGATGCTGCGCCAATTTTTCGTGGGCCCTCGAAAACGTCGTTCGAGTGGCAAGGGTTAAACGGAAGTTTCGAGCGCGCGTCGACGCGGGTAGAGGATGTCGGGGAAATGTTTTCTCCGGTTCGATTCCGGTGTCGACGAGTCGGTGCATAAAACCGTTCGATTTGCATAAATATCCGCTTGGCCCGGTAATTACCGCGAAAGGTGCGCTTGGTCGCGATCGCTGGAAACGCAACCGTACGGGGACTTTCTCTTTGCGCCGGTAATTCGATATTTCGACGTTTTGTTTGGCGGCTCGCGACGAAACCGCGTCCCGACGATATATTTTCAAAGCTGCTCCTCGTCGACGAACCGAACAACCGAGTTCTCCGTTGACGGACGACCGCGTCGCGCCGCGCCGCTACCGACCGCATTCTTATCGCAATTCTTTCCGATAAGAACCGTCGACAACGACGACGCCGCGTCCGTTGATTTTTCACAGGCCACCGTGTGCGGCTGCGAAACTTTCGATTTCTGCTTGTCGTGCATCTTCGAGCGACCGCGAACGACCGCGTTTCCGAAGGTTCGTCGGATTTCGCGTTGTTCGGGTTGCAACGCGTGCACGCAGGATCCGTACGATCTCTTGGGCGATTTCAACCGTTCGACCAAAAAGTATTCTCGAATAAACGCGTTTCGGACGATCGCGAGCGAAAGACGCGCGATTCGGTTGGTCCGGTATCGTTCGAACCGTTGACATTCGACGCACCGCCGATAGTTTTGTTTAATTTTCGACGCGGACAAATTTTCTGCCCATCGAATTCGCTTTCATCTTGTTCCGGTTCGATAAGACGACCAGTGGAATTTAGGAATTTGCATAAAAAGCCGCGATCCAATTATAGCTCGCGCAAATGTTATTCGATATCGGTGTTTTCCAGCACGATGGTCACCCGTGTCGCTCGTCCGAGCGTGACGCGATATAGATTTTTAATTTAACGTTTATCAATGAGTATAACTTCTGTTGGAAAACATTGCGCGCGTCACGTCTATCGTCGCGGATACGGAGCGAAATGCATATTTGTAGCGATCGATGCACCTATTTCGAACATTGTCCTTATCGACGATCATCGAGAC
>CM052085.1:593331-643589 GCA_028453745.1 Agapostemon virescens
AGAGAGAGAGAGAGAGAGAGAGAGAGAGAGAGAGAGAGAGAGAGAGAGAGAGAGAGAGAGAAGCGGCCGTTGCTTATCAGTTTCAAGATACAACCTCGAGTTTTTCTCGTAATCTTTTCACCGCTTGGAGGGTACGCGCGATACCGTGAATTCTTATCTAGCCGGACCTCCGGTCATCCCTCGCGCCGAAAATTTTGAAATCTTTGACGCGTTCGATCGCCGCGATCTGATTTGTAAAAACGACAATTCTTTGGTTTTCGTTTGGTTCCCGGCTCGAAACGGTGGACGGCAGTGTACGCTACGGCCTATCTGCGAACGCATCGTGCACGCGTGCCGCCGATCGCCGGTGGTCCCTCTCCCCGGTATCTCTTCGGGAATCGACCACTCTAACGAACCCTTATTTTCCTGGTTTGCAGCGTCGAGCCCGATAATCGAATTTCATCGTCCGGACCGAGAAAAGACGCTCTCTGCCACGGACAGGGACGGAAAGAGAGGGGAGTAAGTGGATCGGAGCGATTCGTCTCTCTCGAGGCCCCGGCCCGATCGTTTTCGAGCCACGGTACGCGCGACGTAGCCGTTCTCCGAAGGGGCTTCGCATCGACGTTTCCCGATCGAGCCAACAACGCGACGCCATCGATCGACGAAACTGGAACGATCCTCGGCCGTAAAGAGATCGATCGAGGCTCCGGCGACTCGACCTTCGAAAGCGATGCGCCAGCCGCGACTTTAATCGCATTCGAGCGTCCCCGTTCGTTCGTCCGTTCGTCCGTTCGACCGTTGGTCCATTCACCGCGATCCGTACGATGGAGCGAGGCTGCTCGATCGGCGACTTGGACTCGGTGGACCGGTAAAGTCGCGATCGGCGCGTTCCTCCGCGGACGCGGAGCCACGAGGACGCAAGCAAGCAAGAGGACGAGCTCGAAGAGGTCGGTGAACGAATGCGCGGATCCACGGCCACTGTTCTCGTACCGGAGAATGCCAGGCTGGCTTCGTTCGACATGGGATAGATGATAGATCGCGAATAATGGGGTGGTAGAGCCAGCGAGAAACGCAAAATGGATTGGGTGCCTCGGCTCAGGTAGCCAGAGACGACGGTGTCGCGGCCGCCGGGGCGAAACGAGCCCCGAGAAACCAGTGCGAAAGATTTCTGTCTCCTCCGGGAGGAGACGGATCGAATCGAATCGGATCGAATCGGATCGGATCTTTTCAACGACTGCCTCTTTCGTCGAGAAACCGAAAGACTGACTCGATCGAATCATCCCCCCCGCGATTAATTCCTCGACGATCGCGTATCGCGTCCATTAGATTCCGTCTCTTTTCTTCTCCGTCATCTTTTTCTTCTTCTTCTGCTGCTTCTTTCCGTCTCTCTCTCTCTCTCTCTCTCTCTCTCTCTCTCTCTCTCTCTCTTTTTCTCTCTGTCTCTCTGTCCCTTTTTCTCCCTCCCTGTATCTCTATCTCCGTCTGGTACGCTTTTCCCTGCCTCCCTCTCGCGCGTTCCACCCTGGAACCGTCGCGTATCTTTCGGGATCTCGCGTATCGATTCCCGGCAGCTACGACCTCTCAGAAATTTCTGGGCCGGTACTTGCCAACGTCTTGTTCGTACACGTATACCTACACGCGTGCAGAAACAAGAGAACGCGCGCGTCTCGCGATCTACGTGTAACCAGAACTGTTTTGCTGCCTAATCGCGCGAACGTGTCGCCTCCGACACGATCGCCCCATTTTTCTACGAAAGTTTCTTCCGAGAGACTCGTATCGTGCGAAATTCTGGTTTCGCTCCGAGAGAAACGACTTTCCGTTTCGGAATACTTGCCGTGCAACGTACACACACACACACACACGCGCACGCACGCACACAAAAACACACACCCGGACTCCTCGATCGAAATCAGCGAGAGAAGCAAAGTCGACGCGACCCGCGACAGAGCAGGATGGGTTGTGGACAGAGCAAGATCGGCAACATCTATCCAAAGAACAAGAAGAACAAGAACAACAGCGGCAAGAAGAACGGCGAATCCGTCGGTGAGTGACTCTTCGACGGCTTGTACGAATCCTAGACGATCGTTTAACTGCGGATTCTTTGCATTTGCGGCAAAAACGGTTGGACGATGTTTCCACCGTGTTCTCGAATAAATATACGATTCGTATATTATAATATTCGACAGAAAAATCCGCAGTCCAGCGATCGTTCGTTGCAACAGATTTTCGCGCGTTCAAACTTCTGACTCGAATTCGCTTTAAAGAGAACGCGTAGAACGATCGGGTGGCAATTACGTACGTCGGTATATACGTATAATATAAGGCAACGAGTAAACACAGGACAGGTATTTGAGCAGAAGGAGGGGTTGATTAGAGACACCCGCGTCGACGCTCGCCCAACTCGCGCCTGTAAGTTGCATCCGAACGCGATCTCGTTAGAAATCTTAGCTCTCTTCGGCGGCGTAAATAGCCGACGGTCTTCTTCGCGCCTGTCGGCGGAGACCGGCATTGTTCGCGTAATCAACGTCCTCGTTCGTCGATCTCGAGCCACCGCGTAATCGTTGACCCGATCGCTTTAATTAAGCGGATGCTTGATCCGAGCCATCGACACCCGTCGCTCCAGATCCTCTCCGTCGGAGGGCGATTAAACGGAATCGCGCACCGATTGCGGCTATCCTTTCCCGCCACACGCGTCGTCTACCGGAAGCGCCTTCGAGCTTGCGTTCGATGGACGACGCGAAAGTGTCTCCTCGGGAGAGATTCGTTACCGATGTTCCTTCGACGAGACCCTCCGATTCGTCGGATCGTTGCGATCCTTGCACGGCTAAAATTACAGCGACGAGCCTCGTCGTCTCGCGAGCGCTGCATCTCGCCCAGCGTTTTCCAAAAATACGATGAAAAAGCTGCGCGCTCGTTGCGCAACAACCCATTTCCTCGGCGCGATCTCCGCGCCGACGTTAACGCCTTTATCTTCGGATGGAAGCGATCGATGATGATTCACGAGCCAGATTAGAAACGATGAATCTCGTCTTCGTAATTGAATCGCGGTTTCCTGTTTTCTTTCGAACGGTGCGACGCGCGTCATCGATATCGCGGGTAATCTGTTACTTACGGATCGAGCGGAAACTCATTTGTCGCAGAGGTGAGAGAAAAATTCCAAGATTTCCCGATGATCGAGCGTCGATCGACTCATCGGCACCCAGTTTTCAGCTCGAACGGTGTTCGACGAAGCCGATCGATGCGGGAAACTCGAACGAATTCGTTGTCGAACGATTTTCCGCCATAATCGACTGTATGGGGCAAAGGGCTCGAAAGAGGGATGGACGGATACACGGATACACGGATAGAGAGAAAGGGCGAATCGACGCGCGTACGCGAACACGAACACGCACGCTTGCGCACGCGTGTTTCCCGCATCGATCGATTCCGTATCGCATGCGGAATCCCCCCGCACGTCCGCGGAGCGTCCCGAAAAATGTCCGAGTTTCTCGAAAGAACGGATTCCTGGACTCGTTTCCGGACGATCCTTCGTTCGCGAAAATCTGCGACTTCGTTCTCGAGTCGTCGACGACGACCGGACCGCGACGTCCGTCTCGTCGGCAATCGCAACGAGACCGACCTTCGTCGAATAGCGAATCGGCAAAGGGTTTCCAGCTTTCGTCGATGGACGGCTCTCCCGCGAAGAAACCGCTGGAACGTTTTTCCGGGTGACCCCGTAGCGCTGGCTCTCGTCGGGCGAGGTCGCGCGTAAAGGGAGGCCGCGCAACCTTTCGAACGATGCGTTGACATTCGGGAAGCTGTTGTTTCGTTGTCCGCTCGGTTGCGTTTCGTCGGTCGAAAGAGGGCGGAAGGACGAGCGGTGGGCGTTAGGCGTTTCGTTCGCGGCTAAAGAAGTTCGAACGGGTATCGTCGTCGCGAAAAGACGGTCCGGCATTTTCGGTGGAAACGTACGAGCAACGCGGCAGCGGCGTCTATTTCGAGCGGTGTTCGTCGGTCTGATTCTACCGGGAATAAATTATCCGCGGCGATCGAGCGTTGATAGATTTTCTATTCGGCGGAGTCACGCGACCCAGATTCGCCGGCTTCGAGGGACATCGACGACGCCGTGACGCGCCGTGGTTTTTCTCCCGGCCTCCGTGCCCCGACGAACCAACGACTTTATCCCAAGACCGGTATTCTCGTTTCTTCGTGTTATCTATCGATCGCGAGTTTATCGAAATCTCGTTGCGCGTCGGTCGTCGAACCGCGGCGCTCGCGAAAAGTCGAGTAGTTTGGCAGAATTTTGGAAAAAGCGAGTCCGCCCTTCGATGGGCGTTCTCGTACCGTTCCGGGCGCGCGGCAGGACCGGTCGTCCGCGCTCGACTCGAAATCGCGCGTCGCATCGCATCGCGGTTTGTTGTTTACCGACTTGGACGTCCGCGAGCTAAATATATCGCGCGATAATTCCGATATTTATATCATTAGGATGGACGGCTTGGTCGGTGCGGCGCGATTCCTCGAGAGCCTGTTGCGCGCGCTTGTAATTCGCGACCGTTCGTCGAGATCGCGCATCCTTGGTCGAACGGTAACAACGCCGTCGTTGCGTCACCCGTAACGATGAATGGACGACGCGTTCCGTTCGACGGTCGCTGGAAAGTCGGTGTCACCGCTTTCTTCGCGAATCGTCCGCGAACGATTCGCCGAGACAATGGCGCGATCGCGAAAGTCATCGAATCGATGAGTCACGCGACGTTCGCGACCGTGCCACCTATTTCGAAGAAGCACGCGGGACGAACAGAGACGACGGTTAACGTCTCGGTGTTTGCCGCCTCTTTATCGTCGGTTTTTGCAAATTTAACGCCTGCGCGCGTACCACCGAAATAATCTTGTTGTTTACGAAATAATCGCGTGCGCTGCGCGAGTCCGATTATCGTTTCGCAGATAAGCGCGCGATCGTCGCCGAGCGTAAATATATTTTTAGTGTTTGATCGGTTATCTGAGAAACGAGCAGACTCTTTCCGAAAACAAAACCGTACGCCGGTGGAAATGTTTGTCGCGAGGAAAATCGGCCGCGCGGATCGGCGATTCGAATGTGGCGGGCACGAGACGCGCAGGAGTATTTGAAATTTTCCAGCGAGCGCGAAAAGGTGCGCGCGCAGTCGATTCGCAGTTTCCGTGGGTTGCGACGTTAGCCCGCTCGGTGGCGGCCGATGCCGCTCGAAACGGTTAAAAGCGTCCGGTTGCGCAGGCTACGGTTCGCAACCGAGCACGTTCGAATACTCGAATGTCCGAGTCCGAGTTTGTGGCAAGTGGCAAAACTACGAGCGATTCGAAACGCGTCGCGTCGCGTCGCGTCGCGCCTCGGCTCTCGCCGCGATACGTCTTCGCTCCGTAAACAAGACAAGTTCCAAGGCCCGGGGCCGATATCATCGTGCTCGGTAGTAGAGCAGCGGTCTCGCTTGCCTACGTGATCGTGGTCGCGCCTATAAAAGGGTCGCGCCTCTCTAGTCTCGGAGTCTGTCTTTCGTGGTAATTTCGTGTGCGAGCATCGTTCGTCTCGATTCCGCTCCCGTCCAGCGGAATCTCTCGAACGACGATTGTTCGTATTCTCGTGGATCGATCGATCGATCGATCGAACGACCGCGTCGCGCATCCGCCTCCGCCGACAGAGCGAGTTTATCGGTTGGCGCGCGCACGCCTCTTCCGTCGCGCAATCGTTCCGCGAGAAAAGTGAGGTTAACCGAACCGGTGAGCGAGAAACGCCGACGGAGGGCGACGACGGTGAGAATAGAAACGGTTCTCCTTCCCCCGACGGAGACAGCCCCCGAAGGACTTCCCGCGCCGTCAGGACGTCGGATTCCGAGGGCAAACAGAAAACGCCGAGGATGTGGCTGAAGGTGTTGAGGCAGAACATAACGCATCTGGCCCGTAGGGCGAAAGGTAAGCCCTCTCGGTTTCCCCGTTGGTTTTTCTCTCGCTCTCCGGTTCCGTTGCTCCGTCTCTCGTGGAAGCAGGAACGCCGGAATAGGACGACGGGCGTAGCGCGTCCAATGCCATCGAGGGAACGGTTATTTATAGAGCGTTGCTTCAAGCTTTTACGAGCGGACGCGTCTCGCGCGCGCCATTCCGTAAACACGTTACGTAGCTGCGCGGCGGCTCTGGTCGTTCGAATTCTTCGATGGAACGCGATAACGTCGCAACCGAGATCGACGTCTCGCGTCGTCGTTCGACCGCCCGAGGAATTCGCTCGCTTAGAAGCGTCGCGATCTCTCGTCGCGAGACCGATCGGCCGTTTGAAATTACGCCGATCGCGCGCGGTATCCCGTTCGCTGGACCAACGCCGGCGAAACCGAATCGCTGCCGCGTCCTTCCGGTTCGTTCGAAAACGAATTTGCGCGCAGAGAGAACGGGTTTTCCCCGATCGTCGCGTCGCAACGATCGATCGACGCGGCGCCGACGCGCAGTTTCGCAGCGGATTTTCCGAAGGCGTACGCGCTCGTGCCTGCCGTCGGTAATTCTACACTGGAATTAGGCTGCATCTAATTTAGGCTCGTCTCGCGTTTCGCGAGTCTTACGGAGAAGCGAATCGTGGAATGCGCGGCGAGCACGGCGAGCACGGCGAGCACGGCGCGCCCAGAAGCGCGAGCGTGTGCGTGTTGCAGCTGCGTGAGTCACGCAGCTGCTGCTGCTGCTGCTTCGGCGGAACGTATCCGGCTTTTGCATTGTTCCGAGTTTGCTAACCTCGAGGAAAAATCGTGCAAACGCCTTTGCGCCGGTTCGGTATTTAGGTTCCGCGCCCGCCTCGGCGCCAAGCGATCAGCGCGATCGCGATCCCGATTCGAATTTCGAGCGTCGCTCGCCGAGCACTCGGCCAACGCGCAAAAAAATATTTATGCTCGGCGGAGAAGCCTCTCTTTATGTTAAGCGGCGATAACGCGCCCGCGAAAGACGTACGTCGCGGAGCAGCGAAAACAACACGAGTCTTCGCGAACGTTCGAGAACGAGAAATCCTTTGTTCGTCGACGCGTCGTTTGCCCCGACGGGTTCGAGAAATCTGACCAATTCCGAAGCTTGGTTCGATCGTCGGGGCGACAACGATCGGATCGATCCGGACGATAACCGCGACCGCGTCCGCGTCCGCGTCGTATCCGAAAAGAATATCGGCGATTCGCGAGCGTAATTAGCGCCGGTGCGCCGCGCCGACGTAAACGTCGAAACGAGGTTCGAGAGGTGGGACGAAGCAACTACGCGGCGCGTTTCCGCGTGTTTTCGAGTAAACTGCGTAGGAGGGAAGCTCGCTGGAACGTGACCGTAGACGCGTCGGCCATCTCGTGCGCGAGTCGGCCTTGGGAACGCGATACGAGGCGGACAACGCTTATTTCGGGCGTTCCCTTCTAGTCGTTATCGATGCTCGGCTAATTCCGCCGCGTGCGAGAACCTGCATCCGTAACCTTGTCGCGCGTACCGAAAACAACGCCGCGTTGCGTCGACGCCGTTGCTTCCGACCGTCGTTTCCGGCGACTACGCGAACGCTCGCTGCCGGTCGTTTGCCCTATTTAGGCCTTTATCCGTCTATTTCCGAGCGTATCCGCTGCTCGGGTGCGTCGCTCTTCTTATCGCACCTTGGACAACGTCGTCGTTGTCGTCTTCGCGTTGGATGGACAGTGGGAGGGCGCAATTTCTGTTAGAATTCGTTCAGGACTTGCGAACCACCGGTTTTCTACGATATTCGAGATACGATCGGTACAAACGTTCGATAATTTCGAACAGCAATTACGCTCGAACCAATTAGAAACGTCGACGAACGATAGCTTCGTGCTCGTCGAAGCGGCGGAGGCCAAACCAACGGTATTTTATTTTACGATAATTGTCATTTTTACGAGGTATCGCGGGCTAACCGGGTTCTCGCTATGGTCGATGTGTTCGAAGATGCGCCGCCCGATAATGAATTACAACGAATACGAGTATACCGAGAAACGTTGCTAGAGTCCGTACTTGCGAAAGAGAACGTATTTCCATTTCTTGGATAACGTTCGATCGGTGCGTCATCGATGTATAATTGCCGAGTAATAGTCGATAAGGGATCGACCGGTCGATTCCTGAGACGAGTCATCTATATTTCGTCGCGGAGAAGAAAGCGGCGAACAAAGATTCCCGTATCGATCGAATAGATCGAATAGATTAGTTTCTAATCCGTAGATAACGAGTTTTATCGCATTTGCGTGTCGGCCGAGGCCGTTATCGGGCCAACGCGACGTCGACGGTCTCGTCGGAGACTTCGCCGAGCTATAGCGAAATGAAATTCCTCGGTGGTTAACCGTCGCGTTCCTCTCGGTTCCTCGGCTACTCGGCGAGGGTGCGCGGCAGCGGGTACCCGAAACGTCGGGTCGAGATTCCGCGAGTTTACCAAGTTTCGGTGCTCGTGATTTTAAGGCACGATTTCGAATAGCCGAACGTCGTAAAGTTTCGGGATCCCGACCCGACCCGAACCAGAAATCTCGAGTACCCGCGTACCCTCGCTGCCCCTTTCGAAGATCCGAGTCCTCGGCGTTTTCGGATCGCGGTTAGCACGCGACGGACGCGTCGCGCCTCGTCGTTTCGTTCCGCCCGACACCGCGCTGCACCGCGCTGCACCGCCCCGCGCCGCTCCGTACCGCTTCCGATTTATCGTCCGACGAAGTCGTGTGACGATCCGCGTCACGGTACATCCCTGACGCGACGGAACGGGGGAATGCGTGCACTCGTGACACCGGCCAGACTATACATAGAACGCGCGATATTGCACGCAATGGCGTAAACGCCCGTGGAACGCGCCGGCTATCGCGTCGGTCTTTCCATCGAACCGACCGCGTTCCCGATCGACGACCACCTCCGCCCCGGTTAACGCGACAAGAACGAACAATCCGTTTCGAGGGCCGGGCCCACCCTTCGCGGGTTCTCCTCTCCCGTTTCGTCCCGCAAGATTTTCGTTTATTTTCCCACGAACGGTGTTTGTCTCCGTTTCGACAGCCTGTGCCGCGTCGAAGCGTCCTTTCCGCGACGCGCGTTCGTCTACGCAGAACTTTTGGGGAAAACGAAGCTGCACCACCGCGCCGTTTCCGCGTTCGACGACGCGCGGCGAGCCGATAACGACGTTGGACGGTATCGCGTTATCGGGCTATAAAAATCTGGATTACACGCTAGGAACCGGTGTTATCTTCTCGGGCCGCTCACCCACGCGCGCGCGCGCGCACACACGGCCGAGCAACCTTGCGTGAATCGCTGGTTGCACGCTGTAATCGAGAACGATTAACCGGTGCGATTAAATCCGCGCGGAGGCGCGCGCCGCTTATTATCGAGGCAATTACGGGACGCGTTCTCGCGCTTACGTATTTCGATCCGATCGACGCGGATTCTTGGCGCGCGCGAACGGTCTTCGTGGAAACACGACCAAACGTTCCTTCGACTTCTGCTCGTCGATGGAATAATTATTTATTCGCCGCGAAGCGAACCGCGGTCTTTATCCGAGTCCAAGGACTTTGTTGTATTCTTTTCGATTTATCGAGATCGATAATCTCTCGCGCTACGATTTACTTTACGATCGCAACGCCGAGAATCTTTTATCGCGGTTCGGGAGCTTCCTACGGAAGAAAGAAAACGATCGACGCGTATCGCGTACCTCGCGTTCTTCGGTAGCCGTGCATCGGGAACCATAAAATAAAAATTAGTTACGGTGAAAAGGATCGGAGGAAAGAAGAAATTTTAAACGATGCAAACGATTTTGAGTTTGCGCGTAGATCCGCCGCGGTCCGCTCGTTCGAATCGAATCGACGACCGACCGGCAACGGTGTAACGAACTCGGCCGACGTCTCGGTTCCGCGCGAATTCGACCGAGAAAAATTCGAGTTATTTTCATCGAACGATTCCGGCGTACATCCGAGCCGAAGTTTACCCGAATCGTTAGCCTCCGCGTTGTAATAGAGGCAGAAACGCGCTAGTTTGGTCGGTCGATTATCGGGTAGTCCGCGCAACGAGCGTCACCGAGCGTAGTCGTCGAAAACTCAAGGTCTTTCGGAGAACGCGCGTGCATTTAAATTCGGATCAACCGTTCGAGGAAAATACGCACGGGTTTAACGGACAGACGTTGCACGCGCGGTCTACGCGTCCGAAGAATATCCGAAAAGATCGGCGATGCCATCTTGGTTCGAAGGTAGCCGCGCAACGAACGAGAGGGATTCGTCGGAGATCGTGCCCGGAAGCGGAAACGGGAGGCTGCGGAGTTCTTTGTTTTGGCACACGGGAAATTTCGAGTCGGCTCGTCGCGTTTTCACAACTTTACGAGGCTGGCTCGTATCCGTCCGTTCGTTTAGTTTATCTTGCCGTTCCGGCGCGTTCGTCCGTCGGGGTGGTTAGCGGAGAAACTTTTCGCGGATTTCGAGCGAAAACTTTTCCAAGATTTTTCGGTGCATCGTTCTGTCGGCTATGGTGATCGCGAGCCACGGTCGCCTGGAATCGGGTCCGGACTATAAAAAGGATACGACGAAGCTTCCTATCCGGTGAGCGAGTCGACGCGCGTTGCCTTTACGCGTACTTTGTCAACGTATTTTTAGTTTGTCGTGCCGCAACGAAAACATCGTTGTCTCGCGCGTACGCGCGGCTACGCGTTGCGCCTCGCGCCTCGCGCAAAGAAACTGACGGTAGAAACGGTGCCGCGTAATCCGATGACCGAGAAACGAGCTACCGGCTTTGTCGTATTTTTCTATCTACCTCTCGAAAGGTTACGTCCGCGCGGAACGTTTCCGCGAAGATATATTTTTACTTTATCGCGCCGCGAGAACGTTATTATTTTCGTTATCCTTGCGGGAATGAACGAGCGCGGAAACCGTCGACGGCGGTCGAGCCTCCGGCACGATCCACGAATCGCGTACGATTTTGCACGGTTTCAAGGATGTCGGGGCAGCGTATCGCCGCTGAACAAACAGCGACTGGAAAGTATCCAATTAATTACAAATTGGATCGATTACCGATATCGGCGTCGTAGCCACCGACGCCGCACGATCGCGATACAGCAATTTCCACGGTAAACTCGCTTCGCTCGAGCAGTTCCGGTTTTTCCTCTCGAACGATGGGACCGAGTCGCGCTCGAGAGAGGATTTCTCTTTCGGCTCTCCGACTCCCTTCGCCCCTTCCTCGGCCCGTGCCACCGACGTCTAGACTATTGCGTTTCCCCAGAAAGAAATTGCCCAGGCAACGCGACGCGAGGTTGCGGAGGGCAGCGTCGTTCCTCTCGTTTATTTTACTTAGGTGGAAGAGAGTACCAGCCGCCGAGCCGCCACTGGAATCGCTATCAATCGTCCTGGCGAGTATCGATTTCCACGAGAACCAGTTACAAACCGCGGTAATTCGAGCCCCGCAACCCATATCCGTGTAATACCATTCGACGGACGCCTAGCCGAGGCGAATCGAGCCGAGCCGAGCCGAGCCGAGCCGAGCCGAGCCGCGCTTCTCCTTTTCCTCCTTCCTCGCGAATCGAACCGCGCGGTGGTGTGCTACCTTTCGTTTCCTTCCTCCGTCGAAGAGCCGCGTCGACCGGAAGCCGATTCCGTCGTGGACGCTTTGGAAAAATAAGAGGGAATCGCGTCGGGTTCGCGCGATCGAGCGGATTTCATCGGTCCGCGAGAGCGGTTTTGTCGAAAAATCAGACCATCAACAGGTGAATCGGAGGGGGATTCGCGGTTCCAGGCCGGGAGTCGTTCACCCAAAACTAGTTGCGCGTTCGCCCGAAACGAATCCGACCGTCTGGAATCAAAGAGCGGCGCCGTTTTTGTTCCGATTCGAGCAAACGTTTTCCCTTCGTTCGATCGATCTCGCTCGAAATTCGTCGGCGATTCGCGTCACCGTTCTTTCTTGCGCGACTCTTTTCGAAAACGTCGCGGTTCGATCGACCCGAGATCGGAATTTTATCGCGAAACGCATTTCTTTCGTATCTCGGATCGCGCGCTCCGTTCGACCGTGGATCCATGGCAACGGCATTCGAAACTCCTCTCCGCTATGCCTCCGGAATTTTAGATGCGACGGATAGCCGCGAAATCGATCGAAGTCAATGCCCGCGCGCGAATTCGAACGATCGTTACGGTTTCTCGTCGTAACGCGAACGTTGTTCGAGTTTCGATTCTTTCGGATTCGATGTAAAAGTCAAAAACCGAAGTCCGGATCGGCCGCAGCTTCTGCCGGCAACGAAACCGAGGAAAGTCGCGTTGACGCGAACTCGATCGACGCCGTGGAACGCGTTTTATTCGCGGACTCGTCGCGTTCGATAAACAAAGCGACAATACTGATCGCGGGAGAACAATGAGGAACGGTTACGAGCGTGACGTATCGTTACGCCGATACCAATATCGACTGGTTCGCGACCGAACAAAAGCAAACGCCGGAGAAGCGATCGTTCGACGAACGCCGAAAAAATTCGTAATCGATGGACGCGCGCGCGACCGACGTCGACGCTGGAACGACAAACGGTAATTAAATATTCTCGGGCAATGGATGTTTCGCGAGACCGAGATAATTCTCTGTCGCGAATTCCGTGGACGACCCCGCCTCGACGAAACACCCGTATCGAGCAAACCGCGGAGGAGCGTTTGTTTACGCGTCGGCTTCGAATCCTGCGCTAAAAATACCGATGAAATTCGATTCTTGATGGACGCGAGTGGATCGAGGATCGAACGGTGCGCCGCCACTGGTTGATTCACCCCGCGCGTACGCGTCTCCGCCGTTGATGCATCTCTGCAACGGACGGAACCAAATATAGGACACGGGTCGGCCCGGTCTTATTTTCCGACCGACGAATCGCGTTCGATCGGCGTACCGTACCGCGACTCGTTCTCCCATCGACGACGAACGACTTTTCGGTCGTTCCGATTTTCCCCGATCGCGTCGGAGCGGCGCGAGGAGGATAACCGTGAACGAATCGAGAAAGAAACTCCTCGCAATCGATCTGTTAGACTTTAATCGCGGTCGATGGAGCGTAATCGCGTTACATTTCGCTCTCGAGTCCGTTCCGAACGGAGGGAGGGGATCGATCATCGTTCGCATTTGTATTCACGGGTACGACACGGCGTTGGGTGCGCGATGGAACGTCGAACGATCGCGTTCCCGCGTTGTTATTGGAATTCCTTGTTACGGATAAGGTGCGAACCAACGATCGTCGAGGAACGAGGGTTGCGGACGATTCTCGAGGTCTTCCGAGTTTTTAGCAGCCGTCGTTTCTCGCGAAGACGCGGAGTACGACGAGAAAATAAACGAACCGAGAAACGGATTGGAAAGAAATATCTTCGGCCGCGCGTATCGTCGCCGTTGTTGCGCGTGCCTGTTACGTGGACGGACACGGTTGTTACGGATACCTAATAATAGCAAATATAATAGTTGTCGAGACGACGGAATAGGCCGCGTCCAGCGGTAGGCTGTTATTTTAGCCGGCCTTGGGAGCGCCGCGAAACCGCTCGTTCGACCGAAACCTAAAGCAAACCTAAAGCAAAGCTGGGAAAGCGCGCTGCCGGCCATAAACGATTTACTCGGTTATTACGCGAATATTCGATTCCGGCGTTCTCGACGAATCGTCGCGTCGCCGTTGGTCGCGCGGCTCCGCCTCGCGAAATTGCTCGAGTCGAACTTTTGCGACGTAATCCCAACGGTTCGCAAACGGATTTCCCATGGCCAGCGTCGAGAGCCATTTTCGCGGTTCGTACCCGTGAATCTCGTTTCCCGACCGCGCAAGAGATCGCGTAGGACGTCTGGCCCTGGAAGGAAATCTGCACAGGGGATACGAATCTATTAGGCGGGCGGTTCGAACCGATCGAATTATAGCACGCGACACCCACGCACCGATGAATAATGCATGGTCCGATAGCGCGCGGCGTACTCGACCGGAAGCTTTTACCTCGACGGAAATATATTCCGCCGTGTACCGGCTGACCCGGTACCCGCGCGCCTAACGCGAGCATCTGCATAACGGGCAAATGAAATTAACTCTGGGACCCGTCCGCGTTGCATCCCTCTCGAGCCTTCGTCCGTCCTCGTCCGTCCTCGTCCTTCTCCTCCGCCTTCTCTTCCACCCTCTTCGACTACGGCAGCCTGTTTTCCGATCTCTATCCGCGAGCCTTTAAACGAACCTCGACGTTCGTAACTCTTCCGCCAACGGATCGACGGAACGCCGAGAACGTCCGATGTTCGCAGACAAGCGATTCGGGAAAAAGTATTCGATCGCGTTTAAAAGACACGTTGGATATAAATTAGGACCGCGATTTCGATCGTCGCTCGAAAACGACGAACGTCCGAGAAGCGACGCGAATCGAATCGAGCGAACGGAAGGGTAAATTTTAATCGCGGACTCGTGCGGCGCACGGTCCGTCGAGGTCTCGAACGAAACCGCCTCGGTCAAAGGAGAGGAGAGGATCGATCGATCGTCCAGCCCCGGACCATTTGCATCGGTTGCATCGGGTGCATCTTGCGCGCGCCAAGGTTTTCGTTTCTACGGATCGCGGAGGGTTATTTTCTTCGGCAAAAGCCGAGAGATTTACTCGCGTTCGTCTCTCGGATGAAAAGCGAGCCCCGCGTCTACGGCTACTCTCAAATATTTCTCGAATCGATCGATCCGCGCGCATCTTCGGACTCTCTTTTCTCTTTTTCTCCTCCGTTCCTCGTCCTTATCGTCGGCCACGCGTTGGGTCAACGAGAGCAGTCTCCGAGGGGAAAACACGGAACGAAACGCACGATTTCTCAATTGCTTCTGCGATTGCTCTCGAAGCGAACGCCGCGACGTCTCTGATTTGTCCCGGCTTTCCGTTATCCGTAGATACCGTCCACGCGCGTTCGCATTTTTATTACGCATTTAATCGTACGTTCGATTCTATACTCGATATCGTGCTTAATCCTAGAAGCAGCCACCGAACGGAGAAAAATGATATTGCGATTATATAACTGGATTCTAGTAATCGCGAAGACGCAAACAGTCGTAAATCGATCTGTCGGTCGTTCGTCGTGACAGGTGTTCATTGGTTTCTAATCTGTTGTATCGCCGAACGACGAGCGTTGCTACCGGAAACGAAGACGTCGAAGAGAGAAACGGTCTCGTTTGCCCTCGGTTCGGCGCATCGCGCGTAACCGCGTATCGCGTGCTAGATCGTTAATTAGGACGGTAGCGTGTACCGCGTATCGAATACTCGAACGGATACCCGACCGGCCGTCGGTCCGTTGCCTCATCCGTATCGAAATTTCACGGACAGCTCGAAACGCGAATGGCGATATCTCTTTTTCCTCCTTTATTTTTACCTAGGCGGCCTTCGCGATTCCGCGTCGTCCCGCTCTGGTATTTTACGCCTCGCCCTCGGCCGCCTCTCTCGTTCGCAGCGGTCCGCGTTACGTTGAGGCGATCGTCGAACAACGACCGTCTTCCGGTGATACCGTGTCACGGTTCTCGTTCCGTCTCGTTCGAGGCGATTGCTTTGTCCGGTGCGCCTGCTCTCGCCGCAGCTTCCGAGATTCGCCAGTGGAATTCGGACCGCGGACGTCGCGTAATTTTAACGGCGATTTCGCCAAATTTACGTCTTCCTTCCTTTCCGACCGAAAGAAACGCGATCGAGGCAGTCGTGGACACGCCCATCGCGGGCACACGCCGCTCCGGCACGGAAGGACTCCGGACAAGTAGTTTTCCATCTTCCTCCGACGTTGTTCGTGCCGAGAAATTGCCTCCGGAAGTGGCGTAGAAGAAGCAGCCAGAGATCTCCCTTTTCGAGGGACTCGAACATCGTTGGAAGACGACTCGCGTACCGGCGCGATCGATCCGCAAGACGATCCAACGATGTTCGTCGACTCGCGAGGGAATTCGTCGCCGCGGTGTTCTTAAATTACCCTTTCCGTTCGATGGACAAGGCCGTTCTTCGGGGTCGGAAGTAACTTCCGGCCGCGGACGAGCAACCTTCCCAGGCTGCGCGTCGCGATTCGCATCGTCCACCACCTCTGGTTCGTATTTGTTATTTTTCCGCGGGATACGTTCTCTCGACGGCGCGGCAGGCAGATCTTAAATTCCAAGCGGAAAGGGACGACGAGCTCTCGCGTATCTCCTCCTAGTTTCGCGACGGTCGTCGAGCGAATTTTCGGAACGATCGGCGAAAACGCGACGGCCCTCGCCGAGAGCTAATTGCGTCGCAGTTAATTACTCGGCCCCGTCCTCCTTCGAGTACGCGGAGCGGCGTTTATCGTGCGACGAAGCGAGCGGCTCAAAGCACCGCCGCCGCGCGACGCCTTTCATCACCGTTGCTGCTATTATTAACCCCGCTAATAGTTTTTCCAGCCTAGGGAGGGAAAGAAACATCGCTTGTTTCGCTTTTCACCGGCCTATTAATAGGCTGGATGCGCGCGTCCGTCCGAACGCGTCCCTTCGTTTCCCAACCGAACAATGGAATCCGTCTTTCGCGTTTCCGGCATCGTTTAGAAAGGGAGAATTCCGACGATACCGGCTGCGCGACGATTCGAACCAACCCCGAAATCGAAAGATCGCGAGAACGGTGAAATTCGACTGCCGTTCGTTAAGCGCGAAAGTAGGTACTCGCCCCGAGTTTCCTGCGATCCTGCGAGCACCATAATTACCCGTAATATTTTACCGGTCTCTTGTGAAAAGGGTCGCCGAGTCGACGACGAGGTTTACGACATTTCCCGTCGCGAGAGAACAATCGGAAACGAAGAACTTTGCGGACCGGGCGATACGAAAAGGTTCCTTACGATCTTTCCGCGGAATTGCTACCATTTAACGTTTCGTACGCGTAGAGCGACGTTCGGAGTCGCGAAACGCCGAAATTCGGTCTCGACCGTCCACCCCTGTCTTCCGAAAGGCCGTGTCGCGACGTCTTCGAACGCCGCCGATCGGTTTATCGGAAAAAGGAACAAGAGAAAAGGAAAGACGAGGCGAAACGAAAAGGTACGCCGTGCTCGAAATAGATTAAAGGGCGAGCCCGAGCAACGCTCCGAGGGGCTGAACTTTTCAATAAGAACGTCGCAGATGGTCCTCCTCGCCTTCTTTTATTTATTCCGCTCGGCTGCGAAGGGAGTCGACGTTACGGACAGGCCTGCCAACTTTTCCTTTCCCTCCTTCGTCTTGGATTCGCGAATTTATCAGCGCGTCCGTAATAAAAAGGAATCGAGCTTCGCGTTCGACGGAGGCGGACTCGCTCGATTTCTATGAAGCGAATCTTTAGCCTTCCGGAATCGGAGATAACGACGACGGCGGTCGGTATCGAAGGTTTCCGATTGGTCGAAACGACCGTGCGTTCCGCGCGGTCGGTTTATCGCGAAAAATGCGAAAGCCTTCTTCGTCGTTATCGACGTTACGCTAGAAGTTACGTCGATCGAAGCTCGATCGTTCCGAAGACGGTTGAATTTCTTGCATCTTTCGAGGAGAAACGCGCGCGTTAGGTGTACGCTCGGCACGCGCGACCAGCGTTCGTTGCAAAGCCGAAACGTTGCGCGGCGGATCGAAGGCGGTCACGAGTTTGTTCAACTTTCGATCAGGCCCGATTTAATTAACCTGAATTTGCGAACGTCCTCCGCGCGGCTCCCGAGCGAAGGAACGAGGAAACGAAGGAACGAAGGAACGAAGGAACGAAGAACCGCCGGAGGCTTTCGGCACGCGATGCGTCGAGCAACTTCGCCTCGCGCGCGCGACCCCTCGCCGTTATTCGAGACCCTTTGCGACGGATTCCGCGGGATCGTCGAAAGTTTCGCGAGTTTGCGGAAAAATCGAAAGTTCATCGTAATCCCAGGCTCTCTCTCCGAGATTATAACGCGAGCTCGACGAGTCGCGGATATCTGGCACGCTTCTCGAAGGTAACCCGCGAATTTCGCTTCGCGGCGCGTTCGTTGCGATCGACGAAACGGGCGAAAGGTCGGACACGTTTCGACCGGTCTCGGTAGCAAGCCAAAACGCTCCGATAGTCCTTCGCAGCGAGGCTGTACAGGTGTTCGAAACTGCCGCTGAGAAAACAAGCCGCGCTGCCTCGGCCAGTTTATTATCGACGTTTTATAGACTATACAGCCGCTGTCTACACCGGCCGCGTAAACTTTGTGTAAGGTTCGAGCTTTGAGCGTCGTAACTTCGTCGCGGTATCGTTGTTATCCTGTCGCTTCGTCGTTATCCGCGACGATCAACCCCGTGTCGTACGTTGTAATCAATGGACCGCGGATTCGAGGCGTTCGCGGCGAAATCGAAGCCCGTCTCGACTCTTCGATTTATTTCTTTCACAGTCGTCGGCCCATTTTCGCTGCACACAATTTCGTAGAAGAGGAAGGAAATTTATATTTAAGTTCCGGCCGTTACTCCATTCTCCACCGGTTAAACATCGACTAGATTCTACTTCGGAACGCGCGTACGATTTCAAATAAAATAGACGATTTGCCGTTTAGCATTTAAAATAGCATTTCGCTCGGCTACGTTCCCATTTCGCTTTTCGCGTTCGACTCGAACGCGGAAGCACGCCCGTTGCACGAGCAAAAGACTCGTCGACGCTCGGTTCTTTTCCAGTTTAATTCGCATCGATCGAACCAATCGAGCGGTAGCCGTCTTCGACGCGTTCGAGATTCCGCGAGAACGAACGAAAAATCGATCGGAATACCAGCGGTGGTCGTATCGCAACGGCGTTCCGACATTCGGCACGAAAGCAATTACACGATGCGTATTTAAAAGCTTGGCGTCGCGCGGAGAGCAGATGTTTGAACACCGTGTTGATCCAGCCACGGCAAAAAGATGGATAAACAGCGTCGCATAATTCGTTTCTTCCGGGGAAGAACATGGCATGGACAAACAGAGCGGAGCTCGTACAGCCGAGAGACCGATTACACAGTTTGCTCGCTGCTTCGAGGTCTCTGGATCTTCGACTTCCGGTTTCTCCGTACTCGAGGACGCCGCGACGAGCGTTTCGGCTTCGCGTTTCTGCGAGAAAAGAAAGATTCGGATCTCGACGAATCGAAAGGCTCGCGAGCATCGACGAGCACGCGCGAGATACTTTCCGTCTCGCGAGTTTTCGAACGAATCGATCGCCGCGGGCTTTCGAATCTCTCGAAACTCTTGAAAGTCTCGATGGTCTCGAGGATCGTCGTACCGTTGGAAATCTCGCCGGTTTCGAATGTCTCGAGAGCATGGAGAGTCTAAGAAATTTCGAGGATCTTCAAAGTTTAATCGCGACGAGTTTTACGAGAGAGGAAAAAAGAGTTGTATTATTTTTATGTAACAACGAGATCGACGACGCGCCGTACCACGGTTTTCTCGGCAACCCCTTACTTCACTTTCGTTGTTTCGCTATAGATTCAAGGATCCAAGGTTCCCACCGCTTTTCGAATCCTTCGTCCGAAACGTTTCGAATCCCGTCGTTGATATTCCCGCGCGGAAAACTCGAACGCGGCTCGACGACCGCCGGAAAGTTTCTCGAAGCTCGTCGGCGCGAAAGGGAGAAGGATCGCAGCGATCGCGACGGGGCAGCCAACGAACTTTGACCTGGTTTTCAGAAATTCTACGATTATTGCGTCACGCGAGAAACAGGATTTATCGCCGCGAATGCTGGAATTTACTAATGTCATCGGCCTCCTTCCTCGCTGCGAGCTAAGAGCCGTACGCTATGCAACGTTTCCGATCGCGAGCGAAGCACCGATCTTCGCCCGTGATCTCTCTCTCTCTCTTTCTTGCGAATTTCCCTTTCGAATTTGCGCCGCGAATGCTACGCGACACGACCAAGAGTTTACGTTTCGTTCCACTTGGAATATCCGTCGCGAAAAACTCCTCGTCGAAGCAACGCTGCTCGCGCGTCTATAGCTTCGGCGACGACGGTTCCAACGAGGTCGATCCCGGATGCTCTAGAGCCGTCGACAACAAATCGATCCCGTCGATCTACGCCGTTGTTGCAAGAACTTTGTCGCGTTCACGCGTTGGCGTTACAAAACTTTCTAAACAGATAACACCGTCCGGAACGGGCAGACGCGCGTCGTTAACATTTTACCGCTAGAAATCCTATCGGCGAGGTTGATCGTCGACGAGAGAGATCGACCGATTCTCGACTTTCGATTCCGGAGGCTCGACTGCGAATCGGAAGACGTCGATCGGCGGAATCGTTTCGTCGGATCTCTGCGCGACGATCGAATCCGGCTATGGCCTCTCGGGAATGCCCTTGCCGCCGAGAATCGGCCGCGGGAGCTACGCCGAGAATATTTCTGTGGGCGTTCACGGAAAAATGGATCCGCGGGAACGGCTTTCATTCATCGATCTCGAATTCTGCGCGAGACTCGAGTCTGGCACGATGCCGAAGGTCGACGCACGTCGCACCGCGGTGGAACGGAACGAAACGACTCGACGACGAGCAAAAATCTGCGCGACGTTGCCTCCGCTTGTTTGCATACTTTAATGAACTTTTTAAAAGTTCGGCGTTGCGTCGTACTCGTTAGGTTCCGTTCGCTTTCGGTGGTATCGATGGGATAGAGCGTTCGGCGCGGATATCCGGATGTTCGTTGGAACGTTAAATTTTCGAAGCGTCGATGGGAAGAAACGAGCATCGATCTCCGTCGAGACCGAGCAACATTCCCGAATATCGTAACACGCCTCCGCGCTCCGAGCCAGACCGCCGTGCAACGATTTCTACCGACCGATCAGTCGGCACCGTCGAAAAAGGCTATTCGTTCGATCTTCGATGCCTCTACGGGCAGGAATATTTTTGGACGCGGTTCGGACGTTGCGGGGCGCGTCGGGGGTTCCGCGAGAGGAAAAATTTATTAGTTTTCCGGCACGTGGAATCGCGCGGCGACCGTTCTCCGAGCGATCGAAGCCTCTCGAGCCGTGCAACCCAATTAAACGGCGCGCCGTTGTATCCGCGTGGTTGGCGTATCGGCTCGGGACGGTTCGAAAAGGCTGCGAACGATCGATCCGTTGCCGCGAGCTTCGCTGTCCCGATTCTCGAGCAATTATAACGAACCCGAGAGAACGGATCGCGCATGTGTGGTCCATTCGTTGTCGCGCGCGGCGAGGAACGAGCAGAGTTGGCGTATCAACGGGCGAAGCAGGAGCAGGAGGAAGCGGCGGAAGGAGAATGAACTCCGATCACAATGAAACGCAAATAAACCCCGAGACACGCTCGTGCACGGAGTCGCGACGCGGCGGGACGCGCGCGTAGGTCAGTAGGTGGGCTCGACGCGGTCTCGTGCTGTAACCTCACGCGACAATTATTCGACGACGAGCGACAAACGATCTTCGACGCGACTCCGCCGTGCTCGAACGGGCGGGTCACCGGTTTCGAGCGCAGCTCGGTGATCCGGGATCAACGATTCCCCAGAGAAACGATCGCGGTAACCCCATAGTCCGCGCTCCGAGCCCTTCCGTAGCCCTAGAAGTCGACGTCGAGCCACCCTTCCGGCGAAAGGTTTCGCCGAGCGAACGGTACTTCGCCGAGGAGCAACGGTACGGAGAAAGTTGTCTCGTTGATTCCATTACCGATCCCGAAGGCTGGTTATCCAACGACGCATTCGAGCCTTAAGCCGATCAGAGAACGTTGTCGCCCGTGTTCCCAAGTATTTCTCCTTTTTATTCGATTCCCCGTGAAAGTAGCCAGCCTTGGAATCGATGAGACAGGCCTCTGGAACGCCTAGACGTCTGCTAGATACGACTCGAACGCATCCGAAAGGATCCAAGGTATTCGACGCGACGCGAGGCGGCGCCCGAGAGTCGTGTCGATCGATTTCGTACTTTTGAGAATCGGAATCGCGGCGTTTAAACGGACGTGGATCGACCGGCCGATCGTTTCTCGTAAACCGTAAGCGAGGACCGACGATAGCGTCGCGGTACTCGGAAATCGCTCGGTTCCGGAATCCTTTGTACGGATTCTATTCGGCGGCGGAAACCGTCGCGACGCGTAAACAGATCGGGCAAGGTTGGGTAACGATATTACGATTCTAACGGGATTACGCGGCGCGGCGATCAAACGGCTAAGACTCGTCGCGGTGCGGGAAACAAATCGACGGACCTTGCCGCGTACCGCGATGCGTGTTCGACGGCTTTATCGCGGCCAATGGGTTTCCTCCAATTAGGCCGGACCGATCGAACCGTCGACGCTTCGACAAAGTACGGGAAACGGAAAACGGAAAACGGAATACGGTTGGGAAATGCGACCGTGTAATTGCCGGTGCGACCGCAAATTGCCGATCGACGCGTTCCTTTTTCCCCAGTTTTATTTATTCCGCGTCCTCTCGTCCGTTTTCCATTACGCGCAGAGAAACGTTCCATGCGATGCAATGCGATTCGATTCGATTCGATTCGAATCGATTCGAATGGATCTTCGAACGTATTCCACGGTCCCGTGGTTCTCGCAGAATCTCTCCGCGGTTCAAACGATTCCGCTGCTCTCGCAACCCCCGGGCGAGCTCTTTTTCCATCGATAACTATCATTGGATCCGGTCGCGCGGATCTTCCAGCATTGTCCAGCGATTCTCCGGTACGCGGAGGCACTCGTTGGTCGAAATCGATCGCGAATATTTCGGCGGAACTCGTCGACCGACCGGCCATCCGCGCCTAAGCCGATCGAACTCTGGCTTCGTTGGTTCCGGCCGGCACGAATCAATTTTGCGCGCCGGAACGCGTTTACGGATCCGTCGAATTTCCAATTCTCTTCCGACGATTCCTCCGTCCTCGACGCTTTCGTCGTGGACTCCCGGATTCGCCGGTTCCTTCGGCGTTCCGAAGAAAGACGGAGCGAGGGCCACGCGGACGAAGGCGTTCGGCTCTTGGCGTCGTTTATAGCCAGCCGTCGGTCTATTTTAATCGAACACTCCGGTTGGACTCGGGCCCGAGTGTGACGGCCCTTAAAAGTGTCATGCGGCTCACGCGATAAGATTAAGCGTGTTTACGAGCGCAGTCTTGAACTTTGCACCCTTGTCGTGAGCCGCGAGTCGTGAGTCGCGAGTCGTGAGTCGTGAGACGCGGGTCGTGAATCGCGCGAGTCGTGTGCGGCGTGTCGTGGCGCGCTCTTTGGTTGCGCGTGCTCGCCCGTTCGCGGTTCGGTCTCCGTAGCAGCGAGCAAACACTCCGTTTTCGCGATAAACGCGTCCGAGCCACCGAATCCCAGGGTCCCCAGTTTCCCGCTAACGTTTCCGCGTTGTTTCAGGTTCCGCGTCGGTGGAACAGAAGAACGGTAACGGCAGCGCGAAGAACAACAAAACGAACAACAACGGAGTCGAGGTGAACAGGAACGAGGAGCAAAATGGTACCGGCGATAAGAGCAAAAAGAAGCCGAGCGCACCTGGGAGCGGTCCTCTGTTGCAACAAGCGTGAGTTTCGATTTGTCCGACCCGCGTTCGCCGGTTAGAACGCGAGCGCGAAACGGAACCGCGATACCAGCGGAGCCAGCGACGAAATCACCAAACGGAGCGCACGTTTTCGCGCCGAAGCATCGAGCGTTGCTCCGATCGACGTTCTTTTCGCTGGTATCGCAGCCGCGTCGCGCTCGCGTACCCTCGGGTGTGAACGGTCGTCGAATCGGAGGGTGGCTCCGTGTCCGAGCGGAAACGCGTTCCGATAAACCTGGGAGAACGGCGGCGAACCGTGCTTTCCGAGTTCGTCTCGGAGCCCGGGACGCGGTTGGAACGCGGTTGGAACGCGGTTGGAACGCGAGCGAGGATCGTCGTCTTATCCCTGTCGACGAAGTTTACGTTCTCTTCGTGGCTCCTGCGGCTTTGCCGCGTCGTGCCGTCGCTTCCTTCGAGACGGCTCGTTCCGTCGCTCGTTCGCCTCGCTCGAATTTCTTCTAAATATAATGTCTTTCGGTCGTCGGTCGATTCGCGTTGCATAATCCGTTATTCGCGTCCGCGTGGTGCCATCGCGGTCCGCGAATAGATCCGCCAGAGATAAATAATAGTGCCACTTTAAAATAACCGCGAAACCGACGACGCGCCCTCTCGAACCACGCCTCCTTCTCGTCGAACGCCATTTTTACGGCGCGCGACGCGCGGTTCTTCGATCGGACGCGCGAACCGATGGCCCCTGGTCCGACGACCGTTCCAAACACACCTGTAGATCTTTCGCGTCGCGAAACCAACCGCGCGTTTGTACAGGCTGTCCCGGAAAGCAGAAATCGAACTGTTCGTACGAGCAGAAAATTTCTTGCGACGAAACTGGCGCAACGGCGCGTCGAGAGTACCATTTTCTGGGACATCCCGTACACGCGTGCAGCATTTTTCACGCGAGATTAACCGATCGCATCTCGTTTCTCCGTTTTCCAGAGAGATATCCACCAGTCAGCTCGACTTCTTCAAGATGCTCGACGAGAAGATCGAAAACGTAAGTTTCGGACACGGGAATTACATTCCTCGGACTCGCGCGGCTCACCGGTCGGCCCGTTCGCCGAGGAGGAGGAATCTCTTCTCCGGTCTCGTCTCCTCGTAGCGTAGATTATTTTCCGGCGATGTCCGCGATCGAGACACCGATCTCGCCCGGTGAACGGACCAAAGGGCGAATTCTCTGGTTTCTCGTTCTCGCGTACGCCGGATCGAGTTCCGCGTCGAACGCGAGCCGTCTCGAAACGGAGTCCGATAACCTGTTCGTAGCTGCCAGAAGCGAGCGAGAACGTGCTCCGGAAACCAGCCTCCGGCTATCGAATGTCCTGAAAACACCCCGATACGCTGTGCACGCGCGCCGCCGGTAGACCAATTAGCGCAAATTACTCTACAAGCGGGAATAGAACGTTGTTGCGGAGTCGATTACGATCGCGCGCCTAATCTCGCGGCTGGTAGTCTCTCGCTTCGTCGAATTCGTGGTTACGCGTTCGAACGACGAACGGTAACCGCGATGCATCGACGCCGCACCGTTGCAAAGGCGCGTCCGATGCGACATCGCCGTAACGCGAAGCTGTATCGCGGTGATCGACCCTCGAACGAACGGTGGAGGAGAAGAGAAGGGTTGTCGGGCAACCGTTGACCAGCCGACGGTTGATCGACGCACCGACAAATATAACCTCGTACCATGTACCGATCGCAAACGACAACTTCTTCTTTGCGAAGAGCAGGACTTGCAAAATCGGCGACGCAGCGTTTGCTCGTGTGTTTGTAAAATCGAGTAAGCGTTCTTCGAACGTTCCGAACGTTCGGAAACGCGTTGCTCGGCGGATGCAACGATCCGGCGTTGTCCGAACGTTCGTACGAACCGCGCGACGGTATTCGTGTCGCGACTCGCGAGGAACAATCCCGTTTCCTTCGACGATAATCTCGTTAAGCGTTGCGTCATTTCGTAGCCGGATAAATCGTCCTTGCTTCGAACGCGTTGTCGTGTTTTCCACGCGATCCGATCCGACCCGACGAGAAGGACCCGACCGACCCCGTACGATCCGTTCCACGCGTAACGACGTTTTTATCCCGGTTATGGAAAGATCGGGATCAGCCTCGAATTACGCGAGCCGTGCGGTTGCCTCGGTTCTATCGCGTCGGCGAAACGCGTGCTCGAATCAGGCCACGTAAAATAGACATCCCCTTAAGGCTTCGGCGGCCTTGCGGAGCAGCCTTGTTGCAATAATAATATTAATCCGCGCGGCGGTCGCCGGTGGATCTCGCCGCTTTCGTCGGCCACGCTCGCCAACTGTTATCGACCGTGTCACAAGGATTCGCTTTCTCTCGCACTATCTCTATCTCTCTCTCTCTTTATATCTTCCTATCTTCCTCTTTCGGCCGTGCGCGCGTGCTCTCAGCTGTTTCGTCGGGCCTGGACACCTTGGCGTCCACCGACCTTGCCTTCGCTCCGTTCGTCTTCGATTTTTCCAAAGCGCGTACCCGGTCGTACTTGACCGGGACTCGTTCATTTGCATCTTCCTCGGCGGCGTCGCAAAGTTCTTTTAATTAACGACAAACGGCGGATTAGCAAGTTCGATGCACCGGTTTCTACGAGTTAGGGTACGTTCGCGTTACAGAGCTGCGGCAACGATCGGCCAGTTGCTCTATCCGTTGCGTCGATGTAAACGCTTCCACTGTGAAACGATAAAACGCGTTTCTACGCTTCGTTCCGATCGTTTGTCTCGGCTTCGAACGTAAACCTCGGAAACGCACGGAACGTTTGCTTCGAAGCGAGAGATAATGCCGCAAACTCGTTTGCTACGCTAGAGCTATCTCGGTCAGCGCAACAATGTTACGCTAAATATAGACGGATACGTCGAAGCGAGCGCGCGCTCTCAAACGGCCGATAGAGTTGCGAAACGCGCGAATCCGATTTTCCGAAGATTCTGACCGCCGTGGCAACTGGAAATGGATTTTGCCGAGTTCCCTGCTAGAAGTTCCTTCGCGTCTTCGACGCCTTTCCCATGTTCCTTCAACGTTTGGGGCTGGGCAGCTGCCCGCTGTATCGGTAGTTCTTTGCCGATCCCAGCGACTCGCACCGCTCGGAACGGGTCCGCGGGACCGCGACTCTTTTTCCGTTCCGCCGTCGATGTCAAAGTTTGCCGGCAGCGTTGAGTGCGCACCGTGCGATACAAAATTGGTTACCGGTTATTTACGATGCCGCATGCAAACGCGACACGATACTGCGCGGTAAACGCGGAAGACTTTGACCAGACAAGGTCGCCGACTGTCTGACTACTCCCACCTTTTTCGCTATCTATCGTTTCGACTTCCATTGCGCGTTGCGTTGCGTTGGCGGCGATGGTTTCGCTCGCTTTTCGATCCGCCTTTCGCGCGCCGATTGCCTCTTCTTTTTCTTAGATATATCGGTAGAGGGAGAGGGAGAGGGAGAGAAAGCGAGAGAGAGAAATAATAGCATCGTAGAAAGCGATGGAAAATGTAATAGCAAACGGTTCGATTTCAGGGGCCCGACTACGACGAGAGTTTGGATGCGACGACTCGAGCGGAGCGACTCTCCAGCCATCTGCGTCAATGGGAGCTAGCTAGCGTAAGTTGGTCCAGCGTCCGGAGCTCGATCTCGAACGCTTCTCGACACAGCCTGACCGCCAAGGATCGAGAAGGTATGAGGAACATCGTGGGCGGGCGACCGGAGAGCGCTCCCATCTACACCAGAAACGCTAACAGGGTGGACGGGCTGCAGGAGAGCCACCACTGTCCCTCGCCGAGCATGCCTCGTCACGTGTTGGAATCGATCACGCAAAGTCCCACGCAGAGCCTGAAAAACTCGACGCCGCCGGGCAGCGGCTCGTCGCCGACCAACCTGCGCTACCACGACGGTTACAAGGAGTGCAGCGTCAACCAGCCGTCCGGCAAGCCGATGAAGATGCATTACACCGGTCAAGGTCCCGTCAACGGGGAATACGTGGCGCAACAAGCGCTCTATCGCGAACAGTATTTGCAGCAGACCGGAATAATCACGGTGCCGCCGCAGTACACGACCGGTTCGCCGGCCGGCAACCTTCTCAGGAACAATCCGTACGTGCAACAGTGTCAGATCGTCAGTCCTCAGCATTTCTCGACGCCGAGAAAGCGCGGATTCAACGCCGCGCAAATGACGTGACCGGGATCACCGTGTACCACCAGATAAGACTGAACACGAGACGCTCCGAGAGCCGGCGAGAGTACAACGAGAGCACCGAGAGATAGCTAGATAGGTAGATAGATAATGAGAGAGCGAGTGTATGCGTGTGTGTAAGAGAGAGAGAGAGAGAGAGAGAGAGAGAGAGAGAGAAAGAAAGAAAAGAAAGCGAAAAAAGAAGAAAGAAGAAAGAAGAAAGGAAAAAAGATAGATCGCCGTTACGAGCGAACAGAAAGGAGAGAGAGAGCCCCTCCCGGCGGCTGGAGACTGACCAACGGACGGAGAACGATTTACGGATGCTTCTCTGTATGTTCCTAAACACGATTCCGTACATTTTTCCAAGCGATCGGCCGTTCGCGGTATAGTCGACGAACGCGCCGCGTATTCCCGCGTATTCCCGCGTCGGTGTTTTGGCCTAAAGACGAGTCGTTGATCTTTGGTTCGCGAACGATACGACGATCGTCGTAGAATCTACTACTCCCTCGTCTCTGTCCCCTATCCTCCGTCTGATTCTACGAAAGTCTTACCAGAATTCTTCGCTGCAAGTGCCAAAAATTGCTACGCGTCGAGCGAACCCGAGCGTCGCGGTCAAACGAGAGACATTGTCCGTTCAAACGATACTCCGTTCATATTGTAATTCGTGTAAATTGATACCTTTTTTCGATGTGTATATGATCTATACATACATACATACATACATACAAACATACAAAAATATATACATACACACATACATACATGTATACAGTAATTTGTTTGGTTCGTCGCGTGTACTCTGTTTTTCTTTTTCTAATCGGGTAGTATATCCGCGTATACCAGTTCCGTGGTAATGTACATTTTTGCAAACAGAAAGATATTGTACATGCGAACTATTTAAGAAAAAGAAACGATCAAAGAAAACTGCGCCAACGATTCATCGTTTTGTATAATTGTATTAGCAAGATTCCGTGATATAATATATACGCATACACGCATATACGCGTACGCAACGGACGCACGCCCATACATACACACACACGCCACACAAACACGGGCGTGCGCGTATACTTGGCATACACGTGTGTGTTATGCATTTACGTATGCATCGAGACCCCGTCGAAACGACGAATCCACCGACGAGAGAAAGAAAATCGGACATCGGGTGTGTGTAGGAATCTTTTACTTGTACCGTGTATAGATTCGTTGTATATGTACGTACTTGTATCGATATACATTTAACTTAACGCGATGACTGTATATTTATATGTTGACCATGTTTTTGAGGAAAAAAGAAAGTTAACTATATATCATAGTTGATGATGAGAATTTTATATTTCATGTTGCTACGAGTACGCTCTGTATCCAGGGATACGCCACTTTAAACGAATTCGCTGCATCACACTGTCGACGACTGTCGATCGACTACCACTATCTTTCGTTACGTTGAACAACTTTTTTTTGTACAAATAAATTCGTAATTTCTCCCCACATCTTCTTATCCCAAAGGAAACACCTCCGTTCGATCGTATCTCTCGTTTCCGATCGTTTGTACACGCGTGACGAGCGAAAGACGAATTAGAAGCCTCTCGTCTACGAGCTAACGATCAAAATATTGCTTCGGTTTAATCGGTTCGCGTTACGCAACCCCGATGAAATCTGTCGCCGTGTGGATTGGAAAGAAGGGATGACACTCGACGATAGACTTACGACCGCGTCTCTTCGATCAACTTCACCGGATACGATTCTCCATCCGCGAGAGAACGGTCGGCTAGCAGGCCCCCGTGTAATCCGATTTCACGATTGGATAATAAGATTTGGTTGTCCTGAAACCCTTGCGGTAGCAATCTAATCGAATTTCATTATAAAACGAATGTATACGCGGTTGTCGAAACATTCCTGTAAGCAGTGGCATGCGATATATAAATCTGCATTTGGACATACATAGACAAACTTATAAACAAATGCTGCGAACGATAATAAAATTGTAAATAACCTCCTTTGCGACGAGTGCTGCCACAGGTAACGAAACACGGACCCCTTCGATGCAATCCACGACCCCATCATTAAAACAATACAGTTTATTGGCGCTTATCAACCTATAAGATACTCTCGGCAACATTTGGCTAGTAAATTGAGCAACCACGATCATCGCTGTCAAAAATCAGTGCTGTTAATTGTTATTTTCGGGACCGCGCCATAAGCAATGCCCCCGCGGTTTAAAGCAGCTGACGTTGTAGCGGTTTTAATCACGAGACCGATACTAAACTCGGATGCAGGAGCATGTGTGATCTAGACAGGCAACACGCGGGGAGAAATGAACTTCACGAGAAATAACGTAACAAGCAACTCTTTATTAACTGAGTACAAATGGACATCTCGACTCGATGAAGAGCATGAACGAAGTGCCTTTTCAAGCGGGGAAAGCGTTCTCTCCTTGCCGCCTTCTTCCTCGACTTGAGGCGTAATGCTGCCAACTGCGTATCGGCGATTCCCTTAGGGACGGCCTAGGGGAGCGGCGCATGCGCGGGACAAATTCCCTACAACGTTTCCGGTTTTCGTGCCATTTGTCGATCGAAAATCTTATTATTCTGCTTCGTTTAGTGACCGTTCACGCGACTACAGCGTGATCATCGTTAACGACTATACCGTGTACATATGTACCTACCATAATTCGTTGCACGACGTGCGAGTTTACTCCATACACAAGAAGTATCATAGGGATAATATCTGCGCGCGCCGACTGACCGCGATGGCGTCGTTTTTGGCGGTTACCTTGTTGATGTACCGCCATGCTGGTGTCGCATGACATAAAAACAAATAGTTTTAGTAGATAACGATACGGTAAAAATATGTCGAGAGGACGCGGAGCATTGATAGTTTTCGAGGGATGCGACCGCGCGGGGAAATCTACGCAAGTAGAAATATTGGTGGAAGCTTTAATCAAACGAAGTATTCCTGTTCAGAGTCTATCTTTCCCCAGTAAGTACCACGTTTCTTCTTTCGTTTCATAGTCTATACGAAATATACGATCGTCGACGATATTAACAAAGCGAAATATTTCTTTACAGATCGTACAACTTCCATCGGATTAATAATAAACGATTATTTATCGAAGAAAGCGGAATATCCTCCAGAAATGGTGCACTTGTTGTTCTCTGCTAATAGATGGGAGTTCAAGGACAAGATTTTAAAACTATTACATAGCGGAATAACTGTCATTGTCGATAGGTACATTCAAACAAAGTTACAGCAGCGCAGAATTAATCGATAAGCAAAATAACACTGTAACGATATCGTTGAACGTTTATACTATTCTGCGTATTAATGGAAAGAACGAAAGGACAGTGAAAAAATGAAAATCAGTAGCAAATATTGAAAATATTTTCGAGTCAGATTTTCTAAAGCTCTTATTTCGATGTAAGAGGGCCTCGAAGTCTTTCCAAGCTTAGAGCCTCGTAAGGTTTTAACGTTTTTAGTTACCTATGACTATCGTTTTTAACTTGAGATTCGAGCTGATGCATTTTCTTGTCGATACCGTTGTAGGTACGCGGCGTCGGGTGCGGCTTACACAGCGGCTACGACGGGAAAGAGTTTAGACTGGTGTAAACAATCGGACAAGGGATTGCCCAGTCCAGACAAGGTGATATTCTTAAAAGTTTCGGAAGAATTTCAATGCAAGCGACGCAACTGGGGAGTCGAAAAGTTTGAGAATTCGAAGCTGCAACGATCCGTGGCGACCAACTACGATCTACTGAAGGATAACAAGTGGAGCGTCTTTTTGGGGGATCAGGACAAAGAGACCGTACATTCTCAAATATTGGAGGAAGTTCTACGAACTATATCCGAAGCAAAGGACTCGCCAATGGGTGAACTTTACGAAGACGATGCGCGAAACGGTTGCTCGTAATCGTATTACTATCCTACTCTGTTATTTCTCACTATTCCAAGCATAATAAAAGATTATTCCAATCGTTTCCCGTTGGTAAGGGTAGACAGCGAACGAATCGAACGGAAATCGTCGAGCTCGTCCAATTTTCGACCGGCAGAGGCGCGATCGTTGCGCGGTGCCTCTGCGAACGGTAACCGGATGTACACGGACGTATTTCCTGTATACTGACGGAGGAACCGAATGGTTATCAACGAAGTTGCGGTTACGATAGAATAATCTGTGAATCGTCGAGGATCGCTTGCAAGTTCTGCTGGATTTCTGCAACAAGCTCTGGTCGATTTCGCATTATGCAGGAGTATCTACCGCAGCAACGATACGCGTATATTCTTCAAAGTCTTTACGATTAATGCTCGGATATACATTTTCTTCGAGAACAGCGATGTTCCTTAATTTATCAAAGAATCGCGACCAACGGTGGTCGTACGAGTAAAAGATACGCGAATGTTTCCAGATGTTCCGGAAACTTCTCTGGAAACGTTTAGCGCCGAGATAGAAATGTCCTACGAGCCCGCGGCGTTACCCGTAAGATGGCGGATCGTGATTCGCTGATGCACACTGGGTTTCGCCGTATTACCACCGCGAAAGCCTCCGATAAAGATTTCGATCGCTCCCGAAAAAGGTTTAAAACCTGAGCAAGCAACCCGCGGTTTTTCAACGCGACGTTAGTTTCGAGGAGACGGCGAAGGCGTAACGTCGGCTATGCGCGAAACTGCGATGTCGTCGCCGGGGTCCTGGCTCGAGGAACAATCGGCGGAGGTCTGCGTGCCGAAGACAAAGGTGGTCTCGTATTCTTTGAACCAGTCGCTGTCGGTCTGTCGCTTTTTCTTCACGGATGCTCTGCCATCCGAGTCGTCCTCCGCGCCGTTCGCATCGGAAGACACGCGTCGTTTCTTCGAGTTCTTCTCGACGTCGGTCTCCGTTGTCCGACGAGGAGCCGCTTCTTCCGCGGGCCTCTTCATGGATGCTCGCGCGATCTTTTCGACGACTCGGGCGCGGTTCGGGAAATGGGATTCCGTCTGTGCGATCGTCGACATCGTTGGATCTACGTTTGCCGCGTCCTTCCCAGCGGAAGGATCGTCGTCCGGGCTGCTTCGCGCCTCTCGGTTCGACGCGTAGATTCCAGCGATCAGTTTCTTCGCGTACTCGGCCGTTGCGACGGTTGTTCGAGTCAAAGCTTCGTCGACGATCGCCTGTACCGAATCCGCGACGTCGGTCGATTTCGCGAGTTGTCCGTGCAGCACCGGCGTGGCCTTTCGCTCGAACGCCTCGCTGCCGATCGATCCTCCAAGGCCGGCGTTACAATCCCTCGCGGCAAAGGCGTTCCGAACGTTTCTCGGCGTGTCTCCGGACGCGCCGCGTCGCTCCCCGCTTTCCCTCGACTCGGAAAATTTCGGTTCCTTCGCCTCTTTCCGTTCGCTCGGTTCCGAGTCTCCCGACGCGCGATCTTGTTGCCCGTCGCGCGGCGTTTTGCGCGTCGCTAAAGTTCCGATCTCGTCGAATTTGCGGAGAAACACCACCGAGGCGGTTTCACCGGCGATTCGCTGGACCTCGACCTCGGGCATGGAATCTTCGGTGGCCGCGTCGAGCTCGTCGATTCGAATCGTCTCTCCGCTTCTCGTTCTCAGATTGTAGCCGTGACCGCGGTCGCTGTTCGAGCTAGACGATGGCTCGTCCGAGAGGTAGTCGTCGAACGTGACGAATCTCTTGAACGAGATGCCCGTGTCCAGGCTGCTCCAGCAGTCGCACTCCAACCGCAGAAAGTTGTCGTCGGTTCGGAAGCGCGTTCTCTGGAAGCTGTGGATCACGATCTCGCGCGGAAGCGTCTCCCACGCTTCGATCAACGACTCCAGGATGTCCCGCAGGTTCCACTCCGAGGTGCGCCGCCTCAGCCTCTCCGCGTACCTTTTGTGGAAGCTCTTTCACTGAACGGTTCTCGAGAAATCGCGAGACATTTGGTTCGGGAGTTGGCGCAGTCCGCGATCGTCTCTGCGCCAACTCGCGAGCACCCGACAAAATACTTTCCCACCTTCTCCGAAAGATCATCTTCACGTAATGGAACACGTCTCTCCGCAGAGGCCGCAGCATCGGAGGAAAGTCCTTCGGCAAATAAACGAGGCTCACGTTGCTGAACGCGAAGTCTCCGAGGGCTCGTTCTCTGCCGCGCCTCAGGAACAGCAGGATCTTTCGATCGTCTCGCGACATGCGATCGTTCAAGGCCGTCAACCAATCCCTGAACAGGTCGTCGCCGATCGAACCGTCTTCGCTGTGGCAGTAGACGTGATCCTTGGTCGTCGTCCTGGACGAGTACGGGCCGCAGACGAGCAACGGCAGTTTCGTGGTTCCCGAGGAATTGCAGCCCATCAGAACCGTGATTAGGTGTCGGGAAGTCCCGTCGCCGTTCGGGCCGTCCTCGAGGTCGCCGGACGGCGAGATCCTCAACGGAAGAACGTCCGAGTACATGCTCAGCTCGTCCACGTGGAAAAGATCGCTGTGCTTGTACTTGACGATCGTGGACCGCATCGCGTCGATCCAACGGCGGCAGTCGCCGAACACCGGATCCAATCGCGGTAGATCCGTCGGGTCCGCGACGATGCGGTGCTCCTTCAGGAAGTTCGTCACCCATCCGCTCGAGCATTTGAAATCTAGAATCAAAAGAGAGAACGGATCTCGGCGATCGGTTCGGTCGGTCGATTTCTTCGGACGAGAGAAGAGTACCGGTCAGGCCGAACGTATTCTTCAACTCGAACGCCTTCTCGCGCAGCAGATGCCTGTCCAACTCGCCGTCGGTCGCGTGTTTCTGGCAGACCCACCGGAACAGTTCCTGCTTCAGGATTTTCATGGCGGACTTTCCGCCCATCTTTTCTCTCGTCCTCGTTCGTCGAATCGTGCGAGGAGTGACAGTTTTCTGCGGTCGGCGACCTTCGATTGTCGAACGTCTCGCGCCTCGATTCTGCAACGGCGCTTTCACGGCGGTGTTCCTCTGTTAAAAATCGCGATTCGTCGGAAACGGATCGATCGTTTTCCGGCGACAAGCTCGACCCGCTGTAACGAGTTTTAATCCTGCCCCCGTCCGGCCAACCAATTTCCTAGAAATCGAGATAAAAATGGCTTTTATTCTCGTTGACGCGGACGCACAGGTCGCGCCGCGCTCGTCGGTGCGTCGACCGCTCGACGAGCAACGTTCGTCGGGCGCGTCCCGAATTAAATTGCGTTTTCCGGGTGCCGCTTCGACGAGAGATTTTCCACCGTAAATTTTCATCCACGATGCGCCGTTTCGCGCTGCCTCTCGCCACCTCGATGCTCCGCTCTTCCTCGCCAGCTTTTAACCATCCTCACCACCTTAGCAATCGAACGCGATCCTCCTCCCCCGCGACGTCGCTCGACGCTCGCGCGGATGCGATCCGTTCGAACGAGTTTCCATCGTTATTTTCTCGGCGAACGGGTCGAAGGAAAAGACGAAACTCCGGCCGGACTCGTACGCGATGCGAGATATCGGTGTTCGCTGAAACACCGTGATTACTCGTTAACGAGTACCTGATCGCGGCAAATGGCTCTCGAGCACGACGAGCGCGCTTGTTTACCAGTTTTGCATACGAGATTAGCACGCGTCGTTCGCGTTCGCGATCGGAGAGGTCGGGGAATTTATTTTCGGGAAAAAACCGAGCTCGTCCATCGTCGCGAGGGGCGCGCCTCGTTCGATGATTCGTCGTCCGCTCGGCGGTCGAAAGCTCGCGAACGCGCGCTCGTTTGTCCGTGCTCGGGTTTTATCGCGACGAGCAACATCGTTTATTTGCACGGTTGCTCGGAGACATTCGACCGCTCGTCGTTCCCCCCGGGGAACGGTTTCGCGACACAGTTCCTCGACGGCGACCGTGCACGATCGCAACGCCTCCGCGTCGTCGTCGCCGACAGGTAAGACGCCGGAGAACGATCCGCGAACCAGAAACCGTGCGTCCGTGCTCTACGAATTCGACGATGCTCGTCGCGGTCCAAAGGAAAATTCGCAACGGTTTCGAGACAAAAACACCGTCGTCCGCCGCACCGTCGACGTTGAGATTCCGGGACCCGTCGAGCCGTCGGATCCTTGGCGAACGAACGACCGACGGCGGAACGATCGATCCAATCCCTAAACGAATTCGCGAGAGAAACGGTTTTGGCGAGAGGTCCTCGCGCGATCGTTCGCGCTCCGGAAATTTCCTATCCGGCCCCGCGAAACTGATACGTATTTAAAATCGATAGAGGCCGCGCCGTGCTCCGGAAACGTTGACTAATAGCCGGCAGGAACGAGAGCGCGATTCGTTTCGCGCCTTCCACCGATCGATCTCGCGTCGTTTAGCCTCTTGTTTGCGAGGCTCTTTCCTTCGAACGTCGTCTCTCCGGCACCGGTGCCGGATCGAATCGTTTCTACGGTTTTTCAACGAAATTTTGGTCACGGCTCGAACGACCGTCGACGTTGATCCTTCGGCAGGGATTCGACGACGGATTCCGTTGCGCCAAATCGGACGGAGCTCGATCGAATAATATTTGCGATCGGGAGAGCGAAGATTGGCTTGTCCAAGGTTCGATGACGGATGGCGGTCGACGGTTCGCGACCACCTTGAGATAAGGGAACCGTGGGTAACTCGTGCAAACAACGTTTCTTCGGTAGGACCTCTCTTCGGTAACGAGCCACTACCGTTCGCGCAGGCTTTTCCTCCTGGTTTCCTGAGTCGCCAATTTTCTACTTCGGATTTCGCTACCGGGAAGAGATAGAAACCGCCCGGAAGAAGCGGAAAGGATGAATCGTTTGTTCGAGAGGATGCTGCGCAAAAAGCCGACCGTCTCCGCCGGACGGGTCGCCAGGAAAGAGGTGGCGGTCCGTCCGAAGCCGGAGAAGCCGAGGATTCCGGAGAAGTCGGAGATGCCGGATAATCCTTCGAAGCTGTTCGACGTGGACATCGTGTACGCGGAGATGACGGCCAGGACGAAGAACCGCGAAACGGTGTACCGCGGCCCTTACTCGCCGTTGTACTCGGCGATCTATCCCCTGGTTTGCGTGACGAGGGTATTCGGCTTGGCGCCGTACGATTTCGCGGGCGATCGGATGACGACGTCGTTCCTCTACCTCGTGTTCACGCTCGTTTTCCTCTGCCTCTACTCTTACATCATGTACATCGTGTTCCTGAGGTTCATTAGCATGAAGCGGGACAAGTCCATCCTGAGCGTAGTCGAAACGACCAAGGTTCGAGATTTAACGCAACCACGCGTAAGAACGATCCTCGAGATTCGCTCCCGCTCTCGAAACGTTTTCCGAAACGGGCGAAACGATGCTCCTCCCGCAGGTGATCGTCAACTACTTGACGGCGATGTACGAGTTGATCTCGAACATGTTCTGGTGCGGCTGGTTCGTCGACATCTGGAACGATCTGCAGGACTTCGACGAGAAACTCCGACGTCTGGGCTACCCAAGGAAAGAGGGATCCGTGGAGGTCGGGACGTGGGTCCTCCTCGTCGTTCAGGCCGTCGTCTGGACTCTGGTCAATCAGAGCGGCATGTACGCGTTCATGGAGACCTATTGGTTCAACATGAGCTACATGTGCACTTACGTGGGCACCGCGATCTCCGTCTACAAGTTCAGCGGAATGGCCGTGTTCGTCGGGCAGCGATTCGAACAGCTGAATCGGATCACCAGGGACAACCTGCCGCCGCGGGTCGGCTACAAGAGCTCCGTTCTCAGCAGGAAGGTTCGACGCCACGTGCGGCGAGCCGCGTTCGCGTCGGTCCGGAAAACGATTCCGAGTCCAGAGAAAGAGCGCGTTTCTCTTTGCCAGCCGAAGGGACGAGTCGCAGCGAGGACGACGGCTTCCCCGCGTTTCGCGTCGAAGTCGCCGCCCTCGCTCCGCATCCAACCGCTGGACCGACGCGAACGCGGCTCCGTTCTTCTCGAAGAAGTTGTTCACGCCCGAATACCTTTTCTTCCCGACAAGACGATCCAGGAGCTGCACAACGAGATGATGGCGATCGCCGAGTCGCTCGCCTCGCTCTACTCGTGGTCCCTGCTGTTCTGGCTGTTCAATCTGAGCGTGCACAGCGTCAGCAATCTCTACTTCATATTCGAGTGGCTCATCTTTACGCTGTCGATCGAAGCCTGGCCCATGATACTGAACATGAGCTTATGGCTGATCGGTTTCAGCACGCAGATTCTGGCGATCACCGCGTCCTGCGATTACGCGATCACCGAGGTGCGACCAATTCATTTCGAGCCAGGATCAGACATCCGATACGATTGATCGCGTTGTTGCAGGCCAACTCCATGGGTACCATCCTCCTCGAGTGGGATTGCAGGACTGTCGCGAGGTTTCCGAACGACGTGAGTATCATCGTCTCGGCGAATCGTCGGCCGGTTCACGCGCAGACTTTTTCGCAGGACACGATGCGCACCTCCCTGCACTTCCTGATCAGGCGTCTTCGGTTCTCCGCCGGTGGCCTCTTCGACGTCGACCTGCTGCTGTTGTGCTCGGTAAACTATCGCCTTCTCGTGGCGCGATCTCGATTTCCTCGAGGAGGCTTTCGGTCTCTTCTTTCTCGGATACCCCTCCGCTCTAAATCTCGACGCATCTCGAGGGCACGCGACGCCGAGTCGCGATAAGAGAAAACGTTGTTCGAAATCGTCTCGGAAATCTCCCGATGTTTCTTCGAAGTTTACGCGCGGAACTTTCCGTGTGCGTCGGCGTTCGATGCTCTCTGGCCTGGTTCGCTCGACCTAATCGGATCGCGATAGTCGGCGACGCTCTCGACCCGTCCAATTTTGCGCAGGATACGCGTCCCCGGGACCATCGTCTTCGTCCTCGACGACGCGCGATAACCGTCGGCTTTGAATATCGCCGGGGATATTTCACTTTGGGATTCGATCAACGCAGCTGCCGGAGTTTCCGTTCGATCGATGCGGAACGGACTCCGAGGCGATCGTTCGAAGGATCGCGGACACCGCGATGGGTCGTTTCGAGCGAAACTCGTTTCCTTGACAAAACAACGCGTTGCCGCAAAGACGCGGCGCGAACGTCCACCGATTCGAGAAATTTTATAAGTTAACAACGCGACGAAACTTTCGCAGATCACCGGAGTCCTGTCGACCTACCTGATCATCTTGCTGCAGTTCCCCGCGTAGGAGAGCCAGCGCGATCGTCGACGCGAAGCACGCCGGACGCTCGAACGCGAGGACGAAAAGCGCCAAAGATTTTTCGGGAGCGTTCGAGAAACCGCTTCGCCCTCGGTAAGTAGCGCGTTCGGCCTGGTTGCGCGTGCCCTAAATTCGTCACGTTTTTCGCATCCGTTTCTTCGCGACGCAGGCTCGAACTCCATAAAAAGTCTCGCGTTCGTCGGTGACGTTGCTCGTCCATCGTGCGTCGCGAATCCTCGGAATCTCCGCTTCGCGTAAGCGTCGCAAATGGAAACGAGCACGCGACAACCTTCGAACCGCCGCGGTCGGCCGTAGCCGCGAACGTTCCTCTCCAATTATTCCCCTTCGAATCGCTGGCGGCTGGCAGAAAGTCTATCTCTTCCGAAACTACGAATCTTCTCGAACGGATGGGATCGTAGACGAAATTGACCGACGATCCCGCCAACTTCCGACGAATGGGACTTCTCAGTCTCCAGCTGGAACTTTGCGTCTTCTGGAATTGCGCCTCGCTCGGAACAGGATGGAAGAGCTTCGAACGACCGTCGCGATCAACGCCGGGAAGATGATTGGGATGATCGGGATGATCCCGAAATGCGAGATCTTCAAAAGCCACGGGAAATTCGAAACTTTCGCTCGAATTTTACTCGCGGTAAAACCGAGCCGTTTCGGGGGCTCTGTCCACCGTCGCTTCTTCGACGCTTCGCCTGGAATTTTCCAGGGACGAGGCGCGCGAAAAAATCATCGAAACCGGACACGACCGTCGACGAGAGTCGCGGTGCAGCAATTTTCTGGGCCGTCAGCCTGGAAAATTGCGCGATCCCTCGTTGTTCCATCGGGCTTCTTGTTCGCGGAGAAGCACGCGCATCCGTTAGCCTCGCGATCGCCGTCGGAAACAGATTTATTTTAATTACACGCGCCGAGAGCTCGCACGCGCCGCGTACGAACTCAACACGGCCAGGACCCTTGAAGAATGATCGTTCCGATAATTTGCTGTATCGATCCTGCGCAAACAAAAGCACCGAAACGCGTCGGGCTGTTTCGCGAGTCGTTTTCCACGCTGATCTTTTCTCACGGCGAAAAGAAACTTTAAACTCGTTCGAAGGAATCGGGGTACCGCGATGGAAGTCGACGCGTTCCATTCGAGAGGTTCGTTCGTTTTCCTCGACGCCTCGCGCCACGATTTATTTTACGATCGGAACGATTGCAGTATCTTCGACGTTCGCGATGTACCGAGAGAAAGGCGGGGAGTTTGCGTTTGCCGCGTGTCCGCGTGTTCGACGATGGCTGAATATTCGCGCGTCGTACCATAGAATTTCATTCGAATTTAAAGGATATTAAGAAGGACTGAAAACTCACCGATCGTTAAAAAAGAAACGTAGGAAAGGCAAAAACTTGTATTCGGCGTACCGTGGATATTTTAATTAATTGCGATGCAATTTCATCGCAGAGAACGACGCGTCCGGTGCTCGAACGGAAGGTAAGAATAATTTCGAATATCCACAGGTTGCCGCGTTAGAGAGAGCACGGTTTCGAGAGGAATTTCCGCGAGAATTTTATTAACTTACGGGCAGGGCGCCCGGCGAAACGGGCGTTGCAATGTACGCGAAAAACGATGAACTCGCGCGGAGAGCAACGGCAAAAGTCGCGTAACACGGAGGCCGGATAAAGTCCGGTCGATGTCGGACGTAAAGTCGAATCTTCGAATTAAAAATTATTCTAAATTCTCCGGCGCGTCCATCGGACGAAAGTCGATATTCGGATTCACCTCGGTGAACGGATATTCCTCGAACGCACGTTCGATCGCGAAGATCCTCCTGCGAAGAATCGATCGGCGTTTCTCGTTTCTCTGGATCGCGGCGAGGCTTTTCGCCGCGAGTTCGCGAAGAAATTTACGATGGAAAAAGTAAGGGTGCTCTCGCGGTTTTCCGCGTCGCGGCGCGCGCGGAATCTCGTTTCGACGCGGATGCGCCGGACGCTATGCGAACGCGTGTACGCGGGTGTAGCTCGTAAATCCGTGTTCCAGCGTCGTCGTAACGCGAAAACCGTGTAACGCGGCGACGGCAGCGCGCGCGCGGATCGTTACCGCCGTCGTCTCGAGAGTGCCGTTGCCACCGCTCCGCCCCGACCGGAGGACGTCGACCTCCGAAAAAACTGTCCCTTTTCCGTTCTCGCGAAACAACGAATTGGCCCGCAGCGCGACATTCCTCTGCGACGTCCGCGAGCAAGGTTTTATCTCCGTCGAAACGACTCTGCGACCGGGACCACGGGCAGCGGGGTATTTGGCCGGGAAAGCGCGCCAGAGGGACGTCTTTCTCGACGTGGAGGTCCGTCGAGTCTTCTTCGAAATTTTCGTCTTCGTCGACAGCGAGGTTCGACGCGCAACGCGTCTCCGCGCCGTTTCGAGACGACAGGGTTGGAACGACGCGTTCGCGGATGTACCGCGGCGGCGCTTGGACAGTTTCCTTAAAAAGGATTTATGCAGCAGGGATGGCCTCGACTGTCCGCGCCCTTGACACGACGCCCACCGACGCGATGCGAGAATACGGGAGTACGGGACGCCTCGGGAGCTCGAGCCGTGCACAAGCACGGATAGGCGGTACGTGGCAGCGGATTCCGGTGCGCTCGGTGCATCCGACGGTGCATCCAGCGGTGCGCTAATGGCCGCCGTTACTGCCCACGCCCCGCACCCACGTCGCGCGATGTTCCGCGTCATCGTCCACGGTCGCCGCAGCGGCACACGTATATGGAAACCAACGCGCGAACGTTCGGTGCGACGGTCTCGCGGGTCCGATGCCGCGTTCGCTTTCGCAGCGTCGCAACGCCGTGCGTCACCGGGATCTTCTTCGCCGTTGACGCATCTCGCTGCGTAACGAGGATAAGGACGATCGCCGCGACTCGAAGAAAACTCGAAAATTCCGGTTTGGAAACAGTCGACCGACTCGCGTCATACCCGACCGCGGGAACAAACATCGAAATGCCTCGGAGAACGCGAAACCGAACCTTGTCCCGCGCCGCCCGAAGGCGTTTCTCTCAACATTTCTCGACGACGTTGCCTCGCAGTTTCTATCATCGAGGCACCGCGTTTCGCATTTTATTCGCTTCGGTCTCGCGGGTCTCCCGTTTTCAACCTCGCAAACCGGTATCCCCGATCGTCGTCCGAACAGATTTCCCTGCGAACGACCGATCGAATCGTTGGACGTTCGAGCAAAACGCTGTAATCCAGACCGCCGTCTTCGCGGCCGCCCGATTCGTTGCGATCGAACCTTCGCGTCGCCGCCGGTCAAATTTAAATGGCAAAAAAATTGATTCTCCCCTCTCTCTCCCTTTCCGGGGCGCGGAGAGAGCCGACGAGAGCAATATCGCTTTTCCCGTCGTCGAATTTCATTTATGGAAATTGAATCGCGGGGGCTGTCCTCTGCCGGCTTAATTTACAAATTTTTTAATCGACGTCCACCCCGATTGCCTGCTCCGTACGCGTCACGAATGGGCGGCAAAGTTTTACGCATTCGCGGTACCTCGATTTTGTAAAATAGAACGAGCTGTCGGTTTACACCGGCGGAGTTTAATAGCATTTTTCTTAGGTTTTTCCTCCGCCGAGAAACTTTCCGGTAGACGGGGTAAAAAGGGTTGGAACGGCGAAGAAACTTCCGAATCGCTGCGCGTTCCTCGGTGTACGCCGTAATAGATGCATGCATACGCGATACATCTTCTTTGTTTTTTCTTTTTTCTTTTTTCTTCAGTTGGTCTACCGTAGCGAAGCAATCGAATTCGCGCAGGGTTCCTCGTCGACTCTGTCGCAACGCCGAATCCCGTTATTGTTATTGAAATGTGATTTTGAAATCGATTTTTACAGGAGAACGCGGGGAAGACTCCGGAAAACGAGATACAGAATTTTTCAACGCGTTGAGAGTGTTTTATTAGAAACGTTTAAAAATAGTACAGATTGTATACACATTCGTTGGTAATTAAATTTGTACAAATACGTTGCGTCTGCAGTCTCTAGCCTAACCTACGTCTACGGTATAAATCCGACGCGCCGTTCCGCCTGCGCGATACCGATTCGTCGCAAGATCGCAAACTGTACAATGCCGTGTTCGAGTTCTTCGCGAATGTTTCGTTGCGGAAACGTGCGCGAGCTGTACGGACGGTTCGCGCTAATTTGGACACGATCTCTCTTTCTCTCTTTCCGCGTCTCTAGCTGGGTTTTCAAATCCGAATAATCTTGCGGGACAACGTTTTCGCTGGAAAACGCGCCGAGACGCGTCGCCTCGTTCCTTTCGTCGACCGATTTCAAAGCGTTGTCTCTCCGCGGGAAAACGGCGCCGCGTTTCCTTTTTCCCTGGAAATGCGATCGGTCGCGACGTTGGTCGATCGAAACGAGCGAATTCGAAGGAGAGCGAGAGTCCTCGCGTTCGGCGATCTCGCGAGCGTTTGTCGCGAAACGTTCGGAGACGCCGTAGAAATCTTTCGCCGCGGCTTCGATCGCGCGCGATTTCGAAGCTCGCTCGAGCGCGTTAGAATTCGGTCCGTAATTCGAGTCGATGCGAGCGGCGGATCCATCGGTAAAGCGCGGAAACGTATCCTAAAATCTAGCGTGAACGACGATTCGGGCTGAAAATACGTCGCGGCCCGTAAAAACGAATTTCCTAAAAACGGACGCGCGTCCTGCGACCGACCGAAACAATCGGCGACAGCGATTACGACGGACGATGGACGCGCGGGGTTTCGCGCTATCGTGCGTCCCCGAGCGTTTCCAACTAAAAACGATCAGGAGCGCGCGCGTGTCAATCGCGTCGATTCGATTCCGAAGTGCCCGACTCGACGGACTAAAAATCGAATATAAAATCTGTGCGAGCTCGCCGCGCGCGTTTCAACGTGCCCGTAAAATCGTTGAAACGCGTTCACCGGGCTCGTCGTTCCATCCATTCGTCTCGGGGATTCGCGATCGATTTAAAACTCGTACATGCCGTCGATCGAGGCGACGTCCTGGACGGAATTCAGCAGCGTTTCCCTGCCGTGTTGCAGCATCCTGTTGTGTCTGGGTTTCACGGTGGCGTAGTGGGGTTCCGTGTCCGAGAAACACGAGTAAAACTCGAACATCGGTCGTCGCTGCTCGCCGATCCGCGAGCTTTTCCTCTGGATCGAGAGGGCGTCCTCGTAGACGCTGGATCGCGGTCTCGCCCTGCAGGGTGTCCTGGGAACGTCGTAGGCGATGTCCCCTAGCCTTCTGAACTCTACCCGGCAGGCCTGCGGGATGTGCGTCTCCGATTTCGAGAGGTACCTTCTCGGCACGTCGTAATCGGTGTCGGAGGACGCGGAGGAATCGCGAGAGTCGTTCGCCGGATCGACGTCCGTGCAGCTCTTGCGGAACTCGACCTCGTACAGGCTGTTCTTCACGATCAGCGGACTCCCCTCGGCGTCGCCGTCGTCCAGTTTCGTCAGAGAGACGAAAGGATGCTTCGGGATGGACGACAGGTGCGGATGCTTCGGTATTCTGGGCAGCGAAGGCATCGTCGTCCCGGGGCTGGTCGCCGACGACTTTTTGGCCACCGTGGTCTTCCGGTCCAGAGACTTGGTCAGCACCTTCGGGCACGGATAAATCGGTCCGAGGTCGACCTTCACCTGCTCGCGAGGCACCTCCGTCAGCAACAGCTTTTTCGCGCGCTTTCTGAAATATTTCAAGATCGGCGTTAATCATAGTTCGCGGAGAAACGACCGCGGAATGCTCGTGAATCGCGCGATTATTTCGAGATCGAGTCGAACGAATACCATGGAAATCAGCAAATCGCGCGTATCCCGATCCGCGCAAAATCTCCGAATTCGTTTGGGGGTAAAGAGTCGCGCGACGCGGGACGACGGAAACGAGGGACCGGCGTAGCAACGCGAAACATATTTACCCAACGTTCTGGAAAGTTTCGTCGGGCTCCTCGTCGAGGGATTCCTTGGAACGGAATGTCCCGAACGTGGTTCTTCTGTCCGGCTCGACGTAGCTGTTCTCTTGCAGCAGCAAAGCTTCCGTGATGGAAATCAGCGAGGTCAAGGAGGACGAGGAGCAGGACTTCTCGTCGTAGCCGGAGTCCTGCAGCTCCCGAGTCTCCTCGTTCAAATTCCTCTCGGACGAGAAGAGCGAGTTCTTCTTGTCGAAGGACCGTTTCGTGGTCCAGGAAGTGAGCAGCTTCTTCAGCGACCTCTTGCGCGGCAGCTTCTTGCCGGTGATCGGTATCCATTCGATCGAGGTGTCCTCGACCTCGATCGGCTTCTTCAGGAAGGCTCCGACGATCTTCGGCGTCTTGTCGGTGCGAGAGATCGACGCCTGGATCGGGCGATCGCGCGCGTTCACGACGATCTTCGTGCTGGTTTTGCAAAGGGCGTGAGCGTCCAAGAAAATGGTCTCGTCCGGTTCGGGCAAGGTGACGTCCAGATCGATGCTCTCCAAAGTCTTGGTGTCGTCGAGAGAGCACGTCCCCGCGGGCGATACGACGCAGGGAACGTCGGACCTTCTTCTGGACTCCTCCTTGTCGAACTTGAAGAGGCTCGAGCTGTCCGAGCTGGAGTCCTTCGAGTCCTGGCACTCGAAGCGCACCGGGCTGGAGTACGCGTCCGACTCGCAGCTGTCCTTGCTGCGATCGAACGGCGACGAGAAGATCCCCGATCTTCTGGCGTTGTTCCTCGACTCCTCGGTCCTCCTTTTCGACGGAGTCGCGTACACGGATCCTTCCTCCGGGTCCTTCGACTCGTTCGACGGATTCCGACGGCTTTCCTCGTCGTCGGACGCCTTGAAAGGCGAGACGTACTCTCCGGATCGTCCGAAGGCCGTCGAATCCTCGACGCTGTACTTCGTTGGCGTGAAAAAGACGCAGGAACGACGTCGATCGATCTTCTCCGGACTGTTCTTGGGAACGTCGTCGTTCTTGCAACGGTTCCTGAATTGTTCGGAACCGCTCCTGAAGGGACTCGCGAACAGACTCGACCTTCGTTTCGTTTCAAAGCTCTCGATCTTCCTGCTGGTCTCTTCGGCTTCTCTGGCCTCTTGGCAGGTCTTCAGGTCGTTGTACGTCTTGTACTTCACCTCGAACGCCGCGACGATCTTCTTCACGAAGTTTTTCTGCTGTTGCTTCGACGCGTCCACGGTCTTGGACGCGCCGTTCTTCGACGGCGAGAGGAATCCCATCTCGAAATCGCGAATGATGCTCTCGAGGTCCGGCATCTCCAAAGGCGTTGTCGACGAATCCTCGTTGCTTCTGTTGCCGATGCTGTTGCTGCTGCTCGTTCTGCTTATTCCTCGTGGCGACGTCGCTTGGTTAGACTCGCACAACAAACCGGTGTCCGTGTGCTTCAATCTGGTCATCCTCGCGGGGCTGCTCCCCGGAACTTCGTGCTTGGTCGGAGAACAATTCCCGCCGAGCTTCCTGATCCAATTCCCTTTCGTCGGCGATGCCTTCTCCGGCTCCGGCTTCGGACTCTGCTTGTCGAGAAGCGGATGAATCGTGTTCAGCTGCGACAAAAGAAAACGCGTTAGCGGCAAATCGATTCGACCGTCGGCTACCGTAAACTTTTCGGTAAACGAGTTTCGCGTCGCGACGGATGCTCGCGGCGTTTCTTCTTCGATCGCCGATCAAATTTAGTTTTAAATTTGTACAAGATTTCAGGAAATACCGCGAGAACGAGTCGAAGAAATTCGACGGAATCTATATTTTCTAACGAGCCTGAAAGACTACCGTCGAGGACGGCCAATTTTATTTTCCGAGTAGTCCGGCAACGCCGAAAGTTGCATTCGCGGTTTCGTTTACGGTTAAAATCACCAACCTCCTCGTTGCTGTTTTTCCTCAACATCCGTTGCAGGAAACTGTTCATCTTCGTCGCGCTCATGTCGAAGTTTCACCGTTCGGAGCAAAATCAAAATAATCTAATCAGCGGAACCGAAGCTAGAAAACCCGAATTTATCATACTACACGCTGCTTCTACCCTTTCGTATTTTAACGAGTCTAATTTGGTTTTCCCCGGGTACACCCCGCAAAGAGAACGAATATTCTAAGACTGTGAGAAACCGACGCGCGACACTCGCGGAGTTCGATCGACGACTAATCGAACATTTTCGTTCGAACGCTTTCGATAACGCTCGTAATTAACGCGACGTTGACTAGTACCGATCTCGCGTTGAAATGAACACGTACCGATCAACGACCCCCTTTTGTACCTGTCGAAACTACGCGGTCACTTACCGTTCACCCTCCCCTTTCGCATGCGGACGTTCCGGACGGTAGGGGTGCAAAGGTAAGTGTCGGTGCGGGGGTTCAGGTACGGGCCTTCTCAAAAATCGCATTACTTCGATCGACCCCTTGCCAAAGGGAGAGAGAGAGAGGAAGAGAGTTTGCATACAGTGGCTCGCAAAAGTATTCGGATGCGTTCTTCTTGCTTTTACAAAAGTTATTCGAAACATGGCGCGCGGCGTTCCGACGATTTAGCGATAATATCGCGCGTATCAAAAATCGACTGGGTTCGTTGGACGCGTGTACGCGAAACAGGGAGTTTTGGCATTCTTCTATCAGCGAAATAGAATTCTTGCCGCGTTCTCTGTTCGTCGATATCGATTCCTCGATTTGGTGCAAATTTCATGCTCGACGAATGCAAATTTTCGATTCGGCGGAGGTTCGACGAGCTGCAGTCGCGCACCCCGTTGCAACGAGTCGTTCGTCGGAGGCAAGCCGACAAGGAGCAACGAGACAACGGACCGGATCGTCCGAAAGACGCGTCGATCTCGCCGATTCGCAAATCCGTTTAGAATTCTCGACGCAATTTGGACGCGCGGGCGTCCGCGCTCGCGACAGCAATTCCGCTTGTCGATAAAATAATTATTATTCGATTACGGGTTCGTCGTCGTCCGCGACGACTTGTTGCCACAAATCGTGCAACTCGAGCACGTTCGATCGTTGGAACGATAAACGCGCGGGTCGCTATTCGTTTGCGGAAATAAACATTGTTTCAGGCTCGAATGTATCGACGGAACGATTGGTTGCAATTTCCAGGAAAATAAATTCGACGCGTACGTTATTACTTTATCGTCAGGCCGTATCGTTGCGATCTTGCATAAATTTGCGATTCGACACCGACATTTTAATATCTCGTTTCGTCCAAATCGGTCGAGTGCCGCGCACCGCCGGACGAACGGTATAAACTCCGAATAAAATTGTCGGATTTCCGTTGCGTTCCACGAGGATCGACGAAAATTCGCGGAAACTTCGAAATCGATTCCGCGTCGCGCGATCGAGCTTCGAAATTGGAAATTTCGTGGTCGCCTCCGCCCAGGCTGTTCTTTAAACTTTTCAAAGCTTCCGAAACGTTTCGACGTGTTACGGATTATCCCTTACCACGCGTTGGGAAGAGATTTCCACGATAAGAGAATGGGATATCGATCCGGCAACGATCCCCCGGAAGCAGCGAAACCGAGAGTCGACGGACGCGAAGCGAAGCGGCCGCAATTAAAAGCAACTTCCCTGGCCGTCCTTCGAAGACTCGAAAATTACCGGGATGCCGAGACAGGGGTACCAGACCCGGTGGGATTACACCGAGATATCCGGATCGCGTCGGAAGCGAAACTCTGCTCCGAAATTAATCGAATTTCTGGAATATCGATACCGCTCGAGAAACTCGCGGCAAGATTTTCGCGAGTGACGCGAGTCGACGATGTGTCGGCCCCGCTTTCGCGAGACCGAGTTTCGCCGCGGCGTTCTGGAAACGAGAGAACGGACACGCGTAACTTGGATCGATCGGTAAAATCGACGATCGCAAAATATTGGAATCCTTGCGCATATTCGAAAGGCAAACACGCGCGAGTAGGCTTTCGCGGACGGCTTTGCCGCGTTTCCCGGTCTCGCCGTTCGTCGCTTTCGATATTTGCGCGTCCAACGCAAGTATTTTTTAATATTCGCGGCAGTCGCGTCGATCGGGCGTTCCGAACGTTCAAAGAAACTTTTTCGCGTCGCTTCCTTTTGTTGTTTTCGATCCGTTTGCAACGGTCGCCCTTTCCCTCTCTCGTTGCGATATAATTATTCGATTCGCCGTTCGTCCGATCGTTTGCCGATAAACAGTGATTCCGTTGAGCTCAAGGGCCGCGGCAAATACAGAGAAATACCTCGTCCGAGATCGATTCGGCCATCTCGTTGTCGAGCAATAAAGCGTAACGCGAGTCGCATCGAAGGTTGCATCGTTTAACGGACGTCGAGGCAGCGAAGAAAAATCCGGCCGGGTCGTCGTCGAGCTCGCACCGGCAAATGGAATTTAACGCGGGATCGAGCGCGACGATGCTGGAAAAAGGAGGAGCGTCGACGGATTTTCTGGCTGCGAGAAAGATCGCTTCCCCTTCGTTTCCCCGACATAATTCGCATCGCGCACGGAGAAATTAAGCGGAGGAGAGCCGCCGAGGCTGCGCCGTGAAATCGAATATCGCGCTCTACGCTAACGAAGCTATCGCGATACTAACTAAGCCAATCGCGTTCAAAGCGAGCACGGACCGGCCCGGCTCGTCCATCGTACGAACGCTCGGCTGCGCGGCTTCGTTGAAATTAGCGTACGCGTATAATTATTTCATTTTTCGAATGCTATTTCTACGAGCGCGCGAACTCTTACGTTCCGGAACACGATTCCAAGGATGTTCGTCGATCGGAGAGCTTCGAAGGGTCAACGCGAATTACGTTTGTTCGCTTTACGAATCGACCCGACGCACCCTAGAAACGATTCCCTCTCTCTCTCTCTCTCTCTCTCTCTCTCTCTCTCTCTCTCTCTCGTGAATGGTAGAGATTAAACCTTTAAACCATTAACGGCGATGGATGCAAACGCGACAGAGAATTCCATTAAAAGCCAAGGGGACGCGATAGGGTTGGGCGCGATCGTTGCAGCGGCACTCCACCCGATCGTTCCAATCCAATTTGTACAACATAAAAGAACTCGCGTCGCCGGCGAAACAACCGCGACGCGGAGGACACGGACACGGGAGACTGCGGTTGTCCCATTCGTTGCGCACAATAAATAATAACGAATCGATCGACGGGGCATTCGAGAAAAACGGGCTAACGAGTTCGCCGCTGCGAAAAAGGGTGAAACGACATCCAATTTTCCGGGATCCGTCGGTCGCGCCGCGTCGCGTTTCATCGATCGAGACCGCGATGTTTTCCGCGACGCTAACGGCGGAGACGAATTAGGCTCTGGCCAGGAAACCGCGTAACTTTTTCATGCGTTATCAGATGACCGCGTCGGGTCGGAACGAGTAGTCGTTTCTCCGGAGAGAAGAGAATCGCTCTTATCGGGGCGTTTCTCTTGGCGAGAGGCGTGGACGGCCGTTGGCCTCGGGACCGTCGCCTCGCGGAAATACGTCGTTTCTATGCGCTCCGTTTAGCCGAAAGTCCCTGAGAAAGACTTCGCGTATCTCGCCTTTCCTTTCCTGCATCGTCCTTTCGACGAACACCCTCGAGGATCTCGCCGGCCGACCAACGCCGGTCGACGACGAAGGGTCCGGGACATTCGGAGCGAGAACGAAGCGTCGCGCACGCCCTACAAAGTTAACGGGCCGTGTCAGCCCCGAAGAATAGGCGGACTCGCTGCTCGGCTCGTCGCTCGCGACCCCGAGGACGCCTTTCGTCGACGAAACCACCCAGACCGGACCGCCCTCGCGTTCGACGCGGAAATTTGAGCTCGAGCGA
>CM052085.1:644089-747834 GCA_028453745.1 Agapostemon virescens
AAAAAACATTATAAAATTGCAACATTAAAAAGTTCCAGAATGTCGCCAAATTCGGACAACGTCGCGTCGATCCTTTTGTCGGTGAATTTTTGTTTTGTCGCAGGATCCTCGCGATCGGTCTTGCGCGACGACGAAGCGGAAGCTCGTTCGTCGCCTCACCGCCCACCGGTCATCTTTAACGGAGGAATTTCCCAAGGCGACGCGGAAACTTCCGGGGTAATCGATGCAACCAAAGAGAGAAAGAGCCAACGGAGCAGAGAACGGCCAGCTATTCTTTCCGCGCGAAACATCTCGGCCCCGCGAGAGCAAAGTGTGCCAGCAAACCGCTCGACGTACAGTTTTCGGTTCGTTTGCAGCGTTTAAAACGCGTCCCGAAAATGTCGCGAAAGAAACCAGAAGGTTCGCGCGATTCGCGTTCGGACGAATTTGGAACTGAAATACGGTTTTCGACGTCCAGCCGACGAGACGCGACCAGACTCGTCGAAATAACGGTACTCGGACCGCGCGTCCGGTCCGTTCTTTCGGTTCCAGAAAATCTGTACGCTTTTTATTGGATTTACCCCTTTCGTCGGATTTTATTCGCTTTATTCGTTTTATTCGTTTTATTCGTTTTATTCGTTTTATGGGTTGAAACGGGTAACCCAGGATTTTGGCGCACTTTCGTACGGACCATCGAGGAGAGCACTTTGCTCGGCAGCTCCGCGAGAAATACAGAGACGAAGAAGAGGAGCTTGACGGTCCACCGAGGAGATAAGGCGTCTAGAATTTCATCTCGGGGAAAGTATTGTCCGACGTGCAGAGAAAACGGATTTCTTTTTCGTATTATTTATTCTATGTAACCGAGCTATCGCGCGCGCTTTGTCGCATCCTCGACGGTACCAAGGTTTTCTTTTTCAGAAACGCAATCGAGTCGTTCGCGATCGCTCGAACAGGCTCCTAATTATTTTGTCGCAACGCGTTTGGATTTGACGTTGGCCGGACGGCACTGATTTTGACACCGGCGCATCGCGCTCGAACGCAAAAGGTTCGAAACAAATTAGTCGCGAACGCGGAACGACCCTTGTACCGTTTCAATCCCTCCCTCGTCCGAACGTTCGACTCTTTGCCTTTTCCTGAACGCGTCGCGCGTAATTCTCTCTGCTATTGTTTACGAGAAATGCATAAAATTCACGGTCTTGAAAAAAATAATTAAACCAGCTTGCTAATACCGTGGAAAAGCAAAACCACCGTGCCGCATAGAATCCGCAGTTTAATAACGACCATCCCGGACAGACTGTTCTTTGTTTTGCTCGCGTTTCCTTCGTCGCTGCTGCTCCTTGGAGTCGTAATCGAGACTCTTTCGGTGCTATTAAAAACGAGAACGAATGCCTGGTTTTCTCGAGGCAACGAGCCGTTAACGACGTATCGTTTATCCCTCCGGGTATCGATTTCTCGCAATCGTTCGTCTTAATTTACAGTTGGAAGAGATCGACGGGATCCTCCCAGCGGTCGTTACTCGATCGAGGCATCGCGGAGCACCGAATGCTCGTAAACTCGTTTTCCGATCCGCAAACAAACGGCCACGCTGTTCGAGACAACTCCGGAGTCGCGTTAAGCGCCATCGCCTCGGCTCAGAAACGTTGCGCTTATCGCGTACAGAAATTCGCGGTCTCTCGAGAGGCGTGTCGAGCAAAAGCGGAAACAACACCGTTGGCGGATAGCGATCGCTGCGAGGCTATTCCTCGCACTTGGAGCGACTAAAACCGTTTCGTCGTTTGCGATTATCGTAGCGAAAACTCGTCGCGATCGGGGACAACGCGGATTCGACGAGAACGATGCGTCGAACGAAATCGTTGTTCCGCTTTTGCGGAAAATCGACTATCGCGCGATCGGCTCGAGGCACGCGAAGCGGACTCTCGAATCGAGAGGAGCGCCGGCTCCGAGTCCCAGGCGAAAAGAAATCAATATCGTAATGGAGTCGGCCGTTATTGGCACTCGTCGTTCCATCCATTACCGAGGGCAGACTGCGTCCATTCGTCTCGCGGCGCGGTATCGCGCAAACTTTGCATACTTTGCCCGATACGTTTCCACTATCCGAAGCGACGTGCTCCCGCGATAGAGGAAACTGCTATTTCTCCGCGTCGCCGTCCATCGCGAGATACGAAAATCCGCGAGATTGAACGCGCATAATCCGGGACACCTTTCCCTCCTGCAAAAACATACGTCGAGAACGAATTTCGCGACACCGGACGGACGCGAACGTTTCGATCGGATCTTCCAAGATTAAATTCGCGGACGAAACGATCTCGTTGCAGGATCGTCGATCCTTGGACCGCGGATTCCATTAGGGGAAAAACGATTATCGTTTGTAGGAAGAATTCAATGGGGCGAAGATGCGATAAAAATGCGAGAAAGTCGATACTCTATTCTCGTCGTCGCAGAATTATTAAAGGAAAACGGATGTTCGATGCGAAATAGATATACAAGTGAATGTCGCGTCTCGCGTCATTCGAATCGGAAAGATGTCACGAGTCTGTTAAAAATAAAAAACTTTTGGCGTTGAATCAGCTTCTCGTTCTCCGAAGGGACGTCTCGAGACGGTGCAGGGGGCGATACGAGCGAGTTTAACTCGCGATCGTTCGAGCATTCGAAGAGACTTCGGTATCCGCGTTGTCGTTCGATAATTCGAAAGGGGGAAATTGTTACGGAGGCAAGCGGAGAAAAGCCTGTGGCGAATTTTCTATGAACCGGTTGGAAATTCGGCGACGCGGGTAACGTTTGAGCGCGGTGTCATCCTCGATCGTATCGATTGTATCGCGGAAATGAGAGTCGATCGAGCGACGCGTCCAGGATGTCGACGTCCCGTTCGTTTCTAAAGCCTCGAACAAGTAAAAAACCGAATTCTAATTAAGCTCTGCGGGTTGCGCTCTGCTGTCGCGTGCATCCGCCGTTGCACGAAACGCGTGCGAGGGTTGCGGCTCGCGCGCTCGTCGGAAGCTCGTCGGAAGCTCGTCGGAAGCTCGATAACGTTGCTTCGATAACCGAACAACTTTTGCGATATGAGGTCGCGTTCTTCGACGGAACCGCTGGACGAACTTTCGACGCCGCTAATAATTCGCCCATGGCTGATCGAGCGATTCTCCGGAAGACGTCCGAAGACGTCCGTTCCGAAGAACAAAGCGAACGCGACGCGACTCGAAGTCGATTTAATTTTTGGAAGCCGGCCAAGAAGTCGGCGACCGTTCGGCAATTAGTCGTCTGTCCGTTCTTGTCGCGTCGGATCGGGGAACGAGATATTTCGTATCGGGGAGGGTGGACGAGATAGAAGGAATTTCGTAAACAGCCGGGGAACGTCTGCTACCGTTGGCCGATAAATCCCGAGGTTAACGTTTCGGTATCCACGGAACGCGGCGAGCGATGCGTCGAAACGATCGGTGGAAGTCATCGATCCCCGACACCGTCGAATCGAACATGGAACGAAGCACCGTTCGGGTCAGCCGGAGAAAGGCCACCGTACAAATTTTTCGAACGTTGCACTTTCCGCGGATTCGTAGGCGAAACGAGATAAAGAACCGCGGCAAAATGTAAACCGCTTTCCTTTCCGAACAACTTTCGCGTTCCTCCCGTTCGTCTCTGTCGCCTGCACGTAAATAGAAATTCAGGAATTTCACATTAAATCTTCATTTAATTTAAAATGAAAGCCGGGAAAACGTGGGTGGACGGCTCGCGAACGGAAGCAGGGCTATCCCGCGAAAATGTTTCGCTCGACGCCCTTATCGGGGAAAAATGGGCGAAACTCGAGCGCGTCGAACGCCTTCGACTCTGAGATTAATGTTACGATAAGCATCCCGCGGCGCATACAATTTTCCGATGGTGCATCCTTGCCGTCGTCTCGAAGTTATCGGTCCTTCGAAACGACGAGCGAGAGAGCGAGAGGAAGAGTGAGACGTTTTCATCGATCTGCCGCGATTTTCCCTGGCATCTACGATCCTATTCGAATTTCATGAGTCTCCGTGGGTCGGAGAGAAACTTCGACGCTAGATTTACGCAGCGCTAAAACCGACTACAGGGGTGTTCCGCACGGATTAAAGATTTTCGAAACGAGAGATTCCCGACGCTGTGCTTTCGAGTCGTCGACGAACGACGCGCGGACCGATCGGAGTGTACGATCTGTTCCAACGGAAGATTTTCTTTGTAAAAGAGCAGCGTCGATTTCGAATTCAACGGATCGGTTGCCGTTCGAGACGGTACTTTCTCCGGAACGCATCTTGGATAATCGCAAACGAAAGACGTTGGAAAGATATCGCGAAGCCGGGTCCGGAGAGGTGGTTTTCCTTCCGAAGGAAGCTCGTAAGCCTCGGCTCCCGACAGGAAAGAGTTTCGCTCGCTCGGAAAATCCTCCGAAAACTAATTAAGACTAACGAGCGCGCTCGTAACTGTTACCGATGGGAGACTAACGATTCCAAGACATTTACCTAGCCGATCCCGAGTCCACGGTAGCGTAACGTTTCCGACACGCCGCTTCCTTCCGATTTATCTCTCCGAGTCGAGAAAATTGCTCGAACGTCTCCGTGTCGGGACAAAGGACTCGGACGAAGGGTCGAAGGAATTCGGAGACCGTTCGACGATCCTCGAAGAGACGGTGTTCGACGGATCGAACCGTAAGAGTAATGCCGGTCGTAACGGAGAACCGGTCCTCGCGAATGGAAAAACGGAGGAAGGAACAAACGGACGTTTGTCCCGCGAATAAACCGTTCGCTCGGTCCCGACGTTCCTCGAGCACCCGTCTTTTCGCGTTCCTTCGAACGCACGCTCGCGCGAGAACGGCGGTTCGAAGTCGTCGACCAGTCAACAGGTTGAAAAGCCCCGTTTCGCGAATGCCGGGAGAGCGGGATAAAAAAGGAATACGATCGCCGAGCATATCGGAGAAAACATGAAAAATAGCGCTCCAAGAGGATTCGGTTGATCGCGGTTCATAGTCCCCGGAGTCCTCTTCGCGATAAAGGACCGGGACCCTTTCCAGGCCGGCCGTGGAATCCGGTTACCACGGGAAACAGAGCCGAAGAAACGACGGGACATTCGGCGAGGCTTCCGTCGCGTTTTTCGGAAAACAAACGCGGCGATTTTAGACTTTCGCGTCCGATCGGAATTTTTCGATACGATTTTTTCCGGTTTTAGATTAATTTGTTCTTCGTCCGCAACGCCAAGGAGAAAACCAAGCTTCGCGTTTTCGCTGGAACAAGGTCCACGGCTGCTTCGTCCATCGCTAATTCGTTTCGCCAAAGTTTTTCCATCTTTCGAGCGAGCACTCGTCGCGCAAAATAGAGTTTCGACTTTTGTTTAAATTCGATTTCGTCGGGAAGAGGTACGAACGAATTCGAAGGAGTCATTTGCGGACGAGTAAAACAGTGGCAACCTTTTTGCATCGCAGAAAGATAGATCGCGTCCGCGAAAGTTCGTGGCCGAAGGCGCTGTTCTTGTCGAGGCAAACGAGAACGGACGAACTTCCGTAAACTTCTCGGTCCGTTCCTCGGCGAATAATTCGAATCGACCGGCGAACGGCCGCTGCCTCGTCGGGGACGATGCCCATTCTTCTCAATTCTGCGGCAATCGCCCACCGGACAAAGCGTCTCGAACGTTGGAACGCCACCGAGGATATTCGAGATATACTTCGGCTGCTTCGATCGATCAATTTCGGCGCGTTTTACGTCCTTTCGAGTGCCCTTCTCCGCGCTTCCGAACGTTCGACGAGCACTTTTCGATTCGAGCTAAAAATTGTACCGCCCGCCCTTGATGCACGGTTTATTATCGTTCCGACGCACGAACGTATCCCCGTTCTCGCATGAACGCCGCAAGTAAATTTTATTTCGCGTTCTCTGGGGCGTTCGGAGTTACTGGAACGTTCTGCGTATTATCTTCGAATAGAAACGTAACACGCGAGCCCGTGGATCCGTACGGAACGGTTGCATCGACGACGGCTACGCAATTTCGACGGTAACGCGTTTCGGTCGACGCGTAACCCGCGGACACGAATCGGAAAAACGCCCATTTCGATTCGAAATATCCTCCGAATCCAGCGAATTTTCGAAACGAATCGACGAGAGAAATATATGGCCCCGAGGGTCGCTTTTATTCTAATTCGACGTCCGATGCGCGGACGCCTAGGCTGCGCACCGGTTATACGAATTCTTCGATCCCGTTTCCGTTTATCGCCGGAAACGTAGGATATCGTTTTATCGTGGCACAGCCTCGCGCCGCTCGAGGACTTGGCTGTTCTTTATAGTCTCCAAACTCTTTCGACGTTATGCAGGTTTCGTTCGGACTGGAAGGAAAGCGGGTAGTAAAAGGCGAAATAAAACGTTGTTCGAACGAGAGCCGCCTCGAAGTATCCGCTTTACATCACGGCGCCCGGGGTTTTCGCGGCAGCTAATAAATGCAGAGATCGAACGGGCGAGCACGGCTGCTGCGAGGAAGGCGAATCTCCGGGAAAATGATGAATGGGCGGCGCGTGCGGCGCGACAGCATCGGGGAGAACGTTCCCGATAAAAATTGCGCTCCTGTAAAAAATATACGGCTCACGACAACCTAAGCTGCCGAGGACCGTGACGAGGTATAATAAAATTCGATGCGCCGCGCGACGAGGCTCTGCGCGATGCGATACCGTATTTGGACGAATTGTTCTTCGGGTATGAATGAAATTCGCCCAATTTAAACGACAACAGTTTATTCACTGACAACGAAAAAACAGAACGACGTAACAAAAATAAAAGAACGAATCGACAGCGATACATTCGTGCTACTGCTCTGCGGACGAACGACTAACTGTTTTCATCCGTCTTTTTTCTTTCTAAAGCAGGATGGACCTGCGAAAATTTAAAAATAAGAGTTTGATTTTAAAGTTTCCTTGAGCGAATGATCACTACTCTTTAAAATGAGAATGGTTATTTTTGGTGAATACTGAGGGGTTTAGGATTGACATGAGTCGAGTGTATACTAACTGTTTTCATCCTCGTGTCCCTCAGAAATTTCCTTCGAACGAGTAAACTTCTGGGGTGGGACGTTGTTTTCCCGTACGGGCCCCTTGGAGAAAGTTCGTATACTGATGAAAATCGAGGATCGGCGATCAAATGTGCACGCCACGGAAAACCGTCGAACCTGGTTTCTCCAAGGGGTAAGCTACACCGGGTAAAACGAGAGGGTAAATCGTCGTTCGCAACGCCGATCGCTAATACGAACGAAACGAGCTAAACTTGCTCGAAACGCGTAACATTTGCGCGGCATTCGACGCGTGTAGCCGTTGCGTTACAACCTCCAGACGGATACGAAAATATTGCAGGATCTTGGGAAAAAGAATTAGGGTCTCGAACACGGAAGCTCGAGATTAGCGCTAATCGGCTTCCTCCGCGCGGATCCGCGAAGCCCTCCGACCTTCCCTAATCTCCGTGCGTATACCATTAATTTTCTTTAAGCCGAAATAAAATTGTACTTGGTTGTCGTCTCCGCGAAGTCGTTTATTTCCATCGTGAGCCGTCCATGTTCGATCCTGCGATCTCCGCTGTTCCGAGTAGAGTTTGCCGATAGTTGCCGATTGGATTGCCAGCCAGATGTTGGAAAAAGAATCGATCGCGAAGAGCGGAAGGTGTTCTTCGCCGCGAAAAGACGCCTTTTAAAATTTCAAATAAAAATCGATCGACCCCGTAAAGACGGGAAAAGGGATGGAAAAGTTTTTCGATAATTCCGTTTCTGGCTTCGACAGCCAAACCTGCAGCCACGAAAATTTCGCAAAGTCGAGGTAAGTTGTCGAATGAAATATAAATGAATAGCATAAGCCGGTTAGCAACGGGAGCAGCGACGGTTTCCAGGCCCTGTTCCATTACGCTTTAATACGTTTCTCAAATTCGAGCTACTATTCGAGACGTTCGAGTCACCTGTCCGAAAGGCACCGCGAACGCGGAATTCGAGGATAACCCGTTATCGGCGAGTCTCCAAACTCTATTCGATTCCAGCGGTACGAGGGGTTGTTCTTTTTCGGTGGCGAGGGACGCGCGCGGCCGACGGACGGATCGGAGCGTATTAAAAGCTGGAAGAAAAATAACGCGATTCGAAGCGGAAAGGAAAAGAAGTTATCGGACGAGCGAGCTTCCCGAGAGAGACTTTCCCAAGGTTTCGCGAAGAGCGTACGACCGCGACTCGTCGTAAAAGCGCAATCGTCGTAACGGTTCCGCGACGTTTTCCGGACGCGGACGGAACGACCGCGAGCGGGCTGCGCGGGCCGGTCGGCCACGCGAGTGCTCTCTTTAGAAACGAATAACTTTTTCAAAACAGCTTCCGAAGACTCAAAGTTTCTCGAGATGTAAAAGGGATTTATTCGCTGGACAATGAAACCTTTTCTCGAATCGCTATCGGTCGGAGTCGCTGAGAGGAGAGAAAAATTTATTTTTATCTCAACTCGAATACACCGAAAGACGATGAAATATAAATGCGATCGAAGGCGCAGGCGAAGAAGACGAGAAACAAGTACGTTCGCTTTTTCCTTCGGACAAAAAAGTTCGTCCACTCGTTGTCCGGCGAATCCATTCGACGCCTCGAAGAAACTCCAGCAATTTGGATCGGATTATTGGACGAGTTATTCGTTTCGAAGAGCTCGCGGTTTCGCCCTGCGATCCTCGCGAAACGAGTCGACGCGATTTACACCGAAAATCCCGAATCCATCAGCCACGCAAAGTCTTCGTCCCTGAGCCTGGATCGAATCATCTCTTCCGCGGAGACTACAAAGCGCAAAGCCTTTGAAGCTTTTCTCTCTCGGTCGGCTCGTTGCTCCGCGTTTTTACCGTACTCTCGATCCTCCGGGCATCCGATGGATTCGTCGTCTCTCGTTTCGTCGCTCCGATTCGTCGTTCGACACCGGGTCGGAGGAAACGAGATCGGAAGAAGATCGTTCGCCGTCGGTCGCGAACGAACGACTGATGGAGAAACGCGTTCGATCGACTGGCAAGATATTCGTTTCACGGAACGGCGAGCGCTTAACCTAATGCAGTTAATACGACATAGTCGACTCCTAAGTGGACATCCTGCCGACCCGGCTAGTCCTTTGACGCTGCCGTTTCGAGACTGTACTTAACTTTGCACAATATCCAAGCTACCTAAACCGACGTTATTAATGAAAATGAAAGAGACGACTGCAATTAAAGGCACGAAGGTAATTAGATTGCTTTTACCCGACGCGGAGAACGCTATCGTCGGGCCGAGCGAACCGCCCGACGTCGCGAGACCGAAATACGCGAGAACCACGAGCCGAGGCAAATTGCTTCTTGGGAAACGAAAACTTTAAGAAGAAGATATCTGAATAAGTTTGCGTTAAACTCGGAAGAGCCGGAGGATCGGTTCGCGATCGAAGCGAGCACCGTTCGCCGATTCGGCTTGAATATTCGAACGAACCGTAGAATAAAATACGCGTCGAAGAAACGGTTCGCCGAGCTTCTTTCAGTTTCTGTATCGCCGTCGGATTCGAAGCAACGAATCGTTTCCTGGCAGGATCGCGACCGCGCGAACGAAATGCCACGTGGAAATGCGCTCGCACGATGCATCGGACACGGCAGAATCGTTGCGGGTTCGTACAACGAAGCGATCGCGTTAGAAATCGCGGCAGGAACGCCGAGAATACCGCGGAATCGCGCGGAATGTTTCCTAAGAGACTCGAATCTCGCCCGCGACGAAATTTCTCTGCGAAAACGGTGTTGAGCGTTGTCGTCGGGACGCGTCGCGCGAATCCGAGCCAAGTTGCACAGACCGAACGCGATAGTCTTCCCCCCGTCGCCCGGTCACCGCGATCGAATTAAAGTCGCGACACGGAAACGCGCTCGGTATCCGGGCGATGCGGGTCACCGTTGTCTTATTAAATTGCAATCCCGCCGCGCCGTTCTCGTTCCTTTCCTCCCTTCCCCTTGATATCAATTCGAAACGAGAACGAGGCGGGTCTTCCTCGTCTGCCGGGAATCGACACCGGATCCTCGATTCTTCTTCGATTCCCGCTCGTTCGATTTCGAGGCGAACATCGTTGCGATAAACTTGTTGTCGAATATTTGCACATCAATTACTTGCACGTAACTTTCGCGTCTTCTTCGGGAGACTGGAAGTCCTCCGTCTTGCCGGTCCTCGCTCTCTTTCTAGTCTTGCGCGTTGCTAAACGTAAATTCAGTTTACCAGATAAAGTTGTATCTTTAAGATCGCCCGAACCAACAGATATTTTTGCAATCCTTTTTACCAGCGACGAACAGCGAGTCCATCTATCGCCGCGAACGCCATCGTCCAGCCCTTGCTCTTCCACGTTCGGTTACGCGGCACGCAACACCGCGAAGGGTTAATATTGTATCGCTGTAGCTCGTAAATCGAAAAAGGGTTCGCGTTCGTAAACTCGGCCGCGGCCGGTTCCTCGGCTAATTTACGATCCTAACCGCGGACGATCCGACGCAATTACTCCTCGAACCACTCAGCCGTTCCGATCGCAAGCATCGAAGGACTCGAGCGCGGGCAAATCGACTTGAAAATTGCCAGAGCAATCTTGTCGAACGAATCCGAGGCGCTGCGAAAGTCGGAGCTGGTTTCTCGCGAATCGAAGAGGAAAATCGTGTGCCAGAACAGCGAGTTTTTCCCGCGAAAGACCCGAGAGAAAGCAGAAGGGTTTCGAACTCAAACTGCTGCTGCAGCGTTCGCTTAGGCGCGCGGAGAGACGCAGAAACGGACGACGCGAGCGGATTCCGACGAAATTCTGGAAGCGTAAACCGCTCGGCGGCGAGCAAAGTTGGATCGCTGTTCTGTCCGGGATTCAAATTTCCTGGGCCGGCTGAGTATGCTCCATTATAAATAAAACGCACGTCCGTTCGGTCGATTCGGCTCTCCTCTGTTTCCGAAGCGCGATAACTCAGGCGCTTCGGTATCGATCGTCGCTGCGCTCGTCCGCTCGGCTCGGTCGATTCGCCTAACGTCGAGCACGCGGAGAATCGAGTTCTCGAGGAGAATATATTCTCGGGCGACGGTTCGCGTTCTTTCGAGAGAACGTATAATCCGTTCGATGAACAGACTCCGAGGTGGACGAGCCAACAACCGGAAACGCGAAGAAAAATCCGCGTCGACGGAGAGGACTTCAAAGGGAGCGACGGCGAAGCGAACGACCGTTTCACTTTCCAGCAAATCGCGTTTGAAACGGATCGCCGGCCACGGACTCGTCTCCGGGATCGAGTGCCGCAAGAAGATTTGCTCCTCGGTAGGAAAAAGCTGCTGCTTTCCCGTCGACGATCGACGTTCGACCATCGTGTTCTCCCTGTTGTCCTTCCATTACGCGCGACTCGTCGACGATCGATCTTTACGACCTTTGAGACATCCTCGACGCTTTCTTCTCGGAAAGTAGCGGAATTTCCGTAAAATCGTGCTTTCTTTTCTCAACGTCGACGACCGCGACGTTGTAGAACATCGTAGAGAAATTCGGCTGCTCGCGCAAAGGCCGATCGTTTCCCGTGAAGAATGGCCCGCGATTTTTCTTCCCAGTACAATGAAAGTCTCGAGCGAAAGGCAAACCCACGGTTATTCTGCGCGGATGGTGCTTACTCCGATGCGGTTAACGAGCGTGAGAGCAACTCGAACGTATTAACCCCGTTAGGCGAAGCGACAAACTCCTCCCCGGCGAAGTTTTATCAACGAAGAAAGTAAACGCGTCTCCGAAATTCTCCGCTCGAGCTCGAAGCTCCTGCTTCACCGTTTCGCGGCGAGAGCGTCGTTACCGCGAAACTTTGTCCCGCGAGCCGCCTTCGCGACATTAATATTTAGCAGTTGAAAATCGATGATGGTAACTTTCTCGAGGTTTTCAAAACAGCATCGACGTGCGGATCGATGAAACGTAATTTCATTCGGACCGTTTAACGTCTACCGTTTCCATGGCGCGACAAGACCAAATCTGTTTTTAAACATCTCGGGAAAGGATTACATCCGAGCGACAGCGTTTTCCACCGTTAATTTCCCTTTTATTTATCTTCCATGTTTATTTATCGCGTAATCGATAACGTTACGAGTCAAATTCGCTCTCTCTCTCTCTCTCTTTGATTGATTTAATTTTATGCGTTTCCCATCGATGCCGAATTATATATTCGAGCTCCTGAAACAACGTTCCGGACCAGCGTGCGCCGCGGGAGAAGTCCTTGCGAAAGAATACAGAATTTCAGGTTACCGGGACACTGGGATTCTGGAGCATGCACAGGGAATGGGGAACGGAGGATGGGGCCATGAGAATATTCCCCGTCGTTGTCCCGCTTCGTAACTAATTCATTTCTATCGTCGCGTGTCTCGTACGGTACACGTTTCACCGGCCGTTCTTTCCGAAGCGAGACGATACGAGCCCCGAAACCAGCGATCGTTTCCGCGATCCCGGTGCTTCGAGACCGATTTCCACTCGAAAGGCGACTCCGGCGAAACAGAGCTCTCTTCTCCGTGTCCAGAGCACGACGGACGCTCTCCGACAAGCGAGCTCGACGTTTCGCTCGGATTTTTCGCGAACTCGTTAACGATTAGTCGGTTCGACAAACTTTTCCATCGGGAGGACAGCTTTCCCGAGCGATCGAGCGGCGAGAATCGACTCGATTTAGGCGGTTGCCTCGTTAACTTTCCCAAACACGTTTCCAATGCTGCTTTATCTCTATCCGTCGACTTTTCTATTCGTGCCTCTCGTATTTTACGTTTCTTTCAGAAGATAAGTAAAATTAACTCGCGCACTGGTCGTTGACTAGTCTATTCCACCGTTTCGGCTTTCCGCTGCCATCGAGAAAAGGAAGGAAGGTCCGTGCAGCTTACGCGGGTTGGAAATGGCGCCGAGGATCCTCGCTTTGCATTAAAATCCGCAATCTTCTTACCGCGCTCTGTCCGAACGAGGCCAATCGACCGCAAGAGTGGAAATTTTTTAATCAAATTAGAAGAAACGGCGTCGACGCCGATGCAACGAAAAGAGGTGCAGCGCGTTTCGTACGACCCCCGTAAAAATGCGAGCAACCGAAGCGGTTATAGACCTACCTGGGTAATTGGTCGGTAAAGCGAGGTACTGGAAGTCGCGACAGGAGACCCGAGTGCTCGGATAAAGCAAGCTCGTCCTCCGTCGGCGTGCTCGTTTCGCATTCGAAACGCGTCGGCTGTACCCATACGACGGCCCGTACGTTTCGAATACGTTCGAGGAACAGTCTGGCGGTCGCGCTGAAAAAATAACTCGGTAATGGTATCCGCGGCCGCGTTACCTCGATCACAGCTTTTAACCCCGTCGCTGTCCGTGACCAGACGGCAAACGTCGCCGTCAAGCAGTGACTCGAAACTTGAGTTTAGCTGGAACCGACCCACAGATTCGCGGCAATAATTTTACGATATAAGATCGATAAATCGAGCGGCGAACGGTCTCGAACGTCGTCGATCGTAAAATGGTAAAAACGGTCCAGCGTCCGAGGATCGACGTAGATTCGCAGAACGCTATTTGCAGCGACATCTAATGGATTCGAGATCCTTTGTCGTTTCGCGATACACGAAACACGATGGCAGTCCGCGGGACGGATACGTGGATGCAATTACTAACGGGGCTCAGCTGGGATGGGGAGGAGGACGATCGGGGAAGACAGCCACCGCGACGAAGACCGATGACGAGAGCAACGGAGAAATGGACATGTCCCGCAGAGACTGTTTCCCGAGTGCGATAGCCTCCTAATTCCTCCGTTATAGTCTTCCTCCGAGCAAGCCGTCGCGAATACGCGTGTCACGGTATCGTTACCCTAAACGCAAATCCTAAACGTAAACCGATGTTCCCTGTCGATCCATGAATTCCAGCAAGCGTAATTGAAGCAGGGCTTGCCAAAATAGCATAGGAAATGGTAAATGGTCTTCCGCGATGATTATTTTACTCGTTCGGTAAACAGCTTTCCGAATAGCATGCAGCGCTCAACATTTATATTTCCTTATTGTTCGAGTTATAAAAATAAATCCAGCCAGATTTCCAAACTTATCTAGGACGACGTACACTGGCTGATTTTAATGCTCGCTAGGTTCAGCGTTAAAATATCAGCGCCGGAATCTCGAAAACCGTGGTCAGCTTTCGCAAAAATGACGAGCAGAACGATTCGACGATTACGACGCGAGCCGATCCGCAAAACCGATTAACGTTTCCCGTGTAGCTTGTAAAACGAAGCGTTAACAGTGTCGTATTTGTGTTTCTTGTCGGCGTCGTTGCGTTCACGCGTTATAGTTTAGTTATCGAGAGTTAAATTCTTTATGAAATGCATATTTGCATAAATTTCCACATATAATTACAAATTCATTGGTCCCCCCGGTTCGTACGCGACCACGTTTAATGACTTCATTTCGTCTGTCCACAGGAGTGCAATGTTTACCCGCGTTTGGTCTGAATTTAATGACACGAGTCTCGCGATTACGCTCGACGGCTATTAGCATCGGATTATGAAGTCCGCGCGACACCGAGAGCGCGACGCGTGTTTTACAAACGTTACCGAACAACGATACGAAACCGGTTATTCCGTTTCGTTCGCGAATCCCCGTCGTGCCGCGAACGTCGAGGGCGGATCCCGGGGAAAAGGGTGCGAGCAAAAGGCGAAGGGAGAGACTCGCGATGCCGCGCGAAGGGAAGACGAACGATCGGCTAAGGTGGAAACAAGAATTCGGGGGAAAAAATATCGTGCTCGCAACGGTTTCCGACCAGTTTCGACTACTCGATCGAGACGACGCCGCGGGCGTTCGCAAGGAGTTTCGCAATTTGTAGGAAAACCGAGCAGACGATAAAATTCGCGGGTGGGATCGACGCGTCTCAAAGTTCCTACCCGCGGACCCGATTTCTTTCGCTTCGTCTCCTTGACCTTTGAGAAAATTCTTAAGCCGCCCCCGCCTCCGGGCGATCCCATCGAGCACCACCGATTGATCAACCGCTGCGCGACGGGGTATTTCGTCCGAAAGGTGCGCAAAAACTATCGCAGCGTCATTCGCAGACAGAAGGTCGCAATATCGTATAGGATGTCCAGAAAATATTAGTCCCTTTTATTCCGTGGAATCCTTTTTACCTTTCGCGATCGACGTTCGACCTGTTTTCTCGATTAACTTAACGTTTCTCGCGAAGGACTGTCTTTCTCGATGCAGCCGCGGGGAAGAAGATTTCCACAAAGGCAAAAGTCGCTCGAAACGATCTCGGGAGTCTTGGGACACCCGGTATCGTACCGTTTGATTTAACAGAGATCGCAGCGGTGCCGGTATTTTCGACGACAGGATCGATTCGAGTTCGAGCACCATCTGGAGGAATTAACGCCTCCGAACGTCGGGGTTGATAAAAATTTGATAAGGCCGAAATTCTTGGCGCCCTCCATCAAATTTGTCGAGGAAACGATGTACCCGAAAACTTGTTACCCCCTCCTCCGGGACATGATGTATGACGGCCCGCGGCCGTTTTCGCGTGGGCCGCACGGTTTCCCAGCCCCCGAAACGACGCCGGGACAAGGGAGAAGAAGTTCGGTTTCCCGCCCACGATTCCCAAGATCGCCGAGACCCATCCGGGTCACGGTTTACACGCATCCTTCGTCGTTCGAGGGGATGATACAGCGGAAACGTGTTCTCTTTCACGGGGATGCTCATTATTAATCGTTTGTCGCGGTGGCCATTCGATTTATAAATGGTTTCCGGGTGAGGAGAACCCTTCGCCGGTAACAGCGAAACGTTTGTCACGCGGTGCCCTATTATTGTAACGTCGACGACGGCAGAGCGAACGCGATAACTCGTCCGCAACACTTATTCCCGTTACGGTTGCCGCGAACCACCGTGGCTCGCGCGATCGATCGAACACGCCCTTTCGAACGGAATTACTTTCTTCGCGAATCGCGTACGATACAACGCGTCGGAGCCTGCGGTGCAAATTTCGACAGTCGATCGACCGCGTCGCGAACCAACCGCACAATTAAATACGAAAATAACAGTTTTCGCGACGATCGGCCACCGATGCCAGATAAAGAAAACAACCGACACGCGAGCTCTACTATTTTCGTCGTAATTCCAACGGTTAATCACGGTTAATCACGGTTAATCACGGTTAATGTCGGAAAACGTCTACGTCGGAACGGAGCAAAGTCGCGCGAAACGCGGCGGCGTTTAATTCCCCGCGAAACCCGAGGCATCGACCAAGAGACAAACCTAACCGGCGAGTTTCCTATCACCCTGATGGCAAAAAACACCGCTCCCGCGAACCCTTTGATTCGACGAAACGGCGTCGGCTTCTCGAAGCAGCCTCGGGCATCGAGGAACGAAACAATCGCGCGAATTCCGGTGGAAAGGGAAACGAAGACGATCGGAATAACGATCGGAAGGCGGGATTCGACTCGCGTAACGTTGCAGCGGTCGACCATAAGTCCTGCAAATTGTAAAATTACGTGCGGCGCATTTTCCCGAAGCTGACCGGTACGCTCTGGGATCCGTAAAGATTACAAGTTTGTTCGTTCATGGATAAACGATGAGTTTGTGCGGCAGGAAATTCGCCGACGATCCGAAAACGAAAGAATCTTGCTTCTCGTTTTGATTTTTAGAAAGACATCCGCGGAAGTTGAAATTTGCGTATAGATCCGCGGTCTAGTTACCATCTACTGCATAAGCGTTCGCGAAAACGACAATGTTACCTAGAAACACGAATGTAATCGAGTTAACCGGGAACACGAGTATGATTGAGTTAACTGGAAACGCGAATATAATTGAGTTAACTAGGAGCACGAATATAATCGAGTTCGCCGAATGTAACAACGGAGAGACGCTTTATCTCGCGAAGAAACAGAGCGAACGGAATGAAAAAGTTTTGCTCGGTTTTGAACGATGGTGCAGCAGCAGCAGCAGCAGCAGCAGCAGCACTAGTAGCAAGCACGGGATTATGGAAACGGCCGGAGTCGGGCCAATGGTCGATACGTTCCACTGCGACCGGGGACTGGCCGGGGAAACGACCGATACGGCGCATCGCCGGAGGATAATTATTCGACTCTGCACTCGATTTTGTTCCCGCTCGATCGTCGTTCATTGAAAGATACTCGAGCGTGGAGAACATCCGAAATCCTTTCGAAATCCTCGATGGCGAGAGAGCGGTGGCCTCTTCGAGCATCGTCCGGATGAGGCGCATTGATTTTTTCGATCGATTCTTTTCGACGCTGTTAGCGAGTTGTTTACCCACCGATGTCGAACATGTGCCAGCAAATCGGCCAACGATTGGCTCGACCCTCTCGTTGTCCGGATAAAAAATATTCGAGCCTGGGGAATCGTGAAAAAGAATCCCTCCCTTTTCGCGTTTCGCTTCGAAAGGGCAAACGCGAAAACAATTGCCGACGGGGAATCCGTCCGGGTACCCGTTCCCATCGTTTCGGGTCGGGTAGGGAGAATTCGGACGGGTTTCGAGTAATCCAAACGGGATAAGCCGGAGTACAGGCCGCGCGAATCTTCCTTCGTTATCGCCATGTTTATCGCTAGATTAGGACGTCCGTGACCAGCGATGGATCTTCGATGTCGCGTCTCGCATATCCATCGCCAAACGATTTCAAATCGATTCGGTATCGGTTTCAGTAATTTGAATCTTGTAGAGTCTGTCGAAACGATAACGCTCTCAAAATTTTTAAGACCACGAAGACTTTCGAGAGTTCCGAGCGTCGAAGCGCGTCGAACATGAATCGAATTTGTCGACGCGTACAGCGAATCGAAGCGGTTCCTACGATAACCACGATAACCACAATAACCACGGAGAAAGGGTAATTACATCCTCCTCGATTTCTCCGATTCGGAGACGATGGCAGAGAGTCGGCAAAGGGGAATTCGACGACGGAGAGGGAAGCGTGTGCGCGTTGCGATTCGGCGTCCTTGGTCGCGGATAGCGGGTCGAGCCGGTCCGAACCCGCAATATCTAGAGAGAAAGGCAATCGCGCGGATCGAATCGATCGCGGAGAGACTAATTGCGAATCGATCGCGGTCCGTTGCCTCGCAAGATAATAAATTTGACGCGAAACGCGTGGCGTCGCGTCGCGTCCTCCGAATCGACAAAAGCGTCGCGAATGTAGTCGGGCGCTCGTAAATATCTGCTTTAATCGAGCTTCGGTCGGGGACTAATACAAGTTCGTTAATTGTTATTGGGTAGCGGAGTGACGCGCTGCCGAGCCGAGTCGAGTCGCGCCGGGACACGAATAAATTGTTCGTCCTGTTTCCCATTAGAAACGCCCGTCTCCCGAAGGATAGTCTCCTTTCGCGCGCGCGAACGCCAACGCTCCCGCGCTGATGCGACAACGTTCGCGCGTTTCTTCGATCTCTCGCGACACCCGTTCGTCGCCGACAACGAACGAATATTAATTAATCGCATCCCCGCGCATCCGCTGACTCGGCGGAATTTATTTAACTGCAATTTCCGGCTCGAGAGCGACTCGAGGACGTATAAATCGCCGGAAATCCGAGAAAATCCGAGAAAATCTCACCTCGGAGAACGAAACGGCCTTGCGAGCTCGGAAAATCCACGGTTATTAGAATAATTTCGTAGACGCGACGATCGCTTCGTCGGCCTAGCGTCGCGACGAAGCGCGATTTCTCGTTGACACGGACCGAGGAGACCGAATCGATCTCGATCTCGATCTCGATCTCGATAAAAATTCCACCGAGCTGGTAACGAGAAAAAACCGAGTCCAACCGAACGAGCGTAGCGATATCGAAAAGTCGACCAACACTCGCCGCAGCGATCAAATATGCTGGCCTCGGCTGTTGCGAGCGGCACGGAACCGCAAAGTTTGCGTTTCGTCGCGGAACTTTATTAAAACGTTCTTTCTTTGCGTCTGGAAAAATTAATATCGAAAAGAGAAAATTTTCATCCCGGTTGTAGATCTACTCGTACTGCGGGCGAAGGGTTAATTGCGTCCGCGAAATCCTCAATTTGCGTAAATACGATGTCTTGGAAAGCGTGCGGTAATTTTACACCGTCCGCGGCGAGAGTTAATTGAGAAAACTGCTGCCGGTGATCGATCGTTCGCGTGTCCGGTTCCGATGCGACGGTCCCGCGCGAAGCGATCCGGCGAACGAGCCACGGCTCGGAATCGATTCTCCCGTCCCTAGAAATAATAGAATTCCCCTTCAGGATTAATCGAATCGCCCATGAAAAATTACGCGACGTTCCAACGATTCCGTTCCGACGTCGCGTCACCGATCGTAAGTCACCCTAATGGATTCTATTCGCGGGAGAGCGTATTTTCGGCGTTTTACAGGCTGTGTCAGAAACGTCGGAAAAAATTTTCCTTAGCAACTCGAAAACGAAACGACGAAATCCGCGTCGAAGCGGGAAAAATTGAGATTCGCGCAGACACCGGGACGTATCCGTGCGCTCCGATTCGTGGTCCCGCGAAGATCGGCGTATATGCAGCCTCGAATCCTGTTACGAGAGCTAATGGGAAAAGCAGCGGCTTAAACGCGACGGTGTGGAACTGACGTTTATCCCGAACTCGGGCCAGGAAAGCTCGAATCCCTGGATGGACCTGTTCGCGGCCCTGCGCGTATATACCGTACAGGATATACAACGGTGGTCGCTTCCAGGGGCAAATCTGCTCCGTTCGCGGGACGGACAGGCGGACGTTCCTAAAAGAAGCCCGTCGCGTTCGTTGCAACCGAGGGAATCGTTGGCTAGACTTTCGTCCGTCTCGAGAACGCGAGAGTCGTCGGATGTTACAGCATGCAAAAGTAAACGCGTACCTCGAAGAAAGAAGAACAGAAGAATTATTTAATCATCGTGATCACCGACGCAGACTATAGTTGCGAGATTAAACGAGAAGAAAATTGTCGAGACGTCGATTTCCTGCTTCCGTCGGGAGCATCGTGGAATGTCTAATTATCGTAGCTATGAAATAATGCCTCTGGGAAATTACAAGCGAAGCGAAAGAGGATCGCAGGCTGCGCTATTCGATCGGCTGCGAGATAAAGGACGAGCGAATCCTCGTTTTTGGTCCGGAGACCGCAGGACTCTGCGGACGGCGGTGCGCTCGGCGCGGCTTCTTATGAAAAGGAGGGATTTACCGCAGACTCGAGCAAAGAAGTCGCAGCGCGGTGGCGCGTGGGCGCCGAGCGAATTTCGGCGGAGAATCCGTAGGAATATCGAACGCGACGGGTCGCTTCTGCGGTCCCGGTTCACGAATCAATTCAATATCGCGTTTTACCGGTTTCCCTCGAAACGACTTCGGTTTTTGCTTCTCGGGCTTTGTAGACTCCCGCAGATGCTGCCGCGATCGCAGCGGCTGTCCTCGTCGACGCGACGGCTCGACGTCGAGACGTACCGCTTTCTCTCTGGACGAAAGCCGCGTTTTTCGCCGGCCATTTCCCGAGCGAAACGAAGCTTAAACGAGGGAAGGGCGACGTCGCGAACCGTTCTCGGTAACCCGGTTTCACGGACCACGGCGGCCGTTTCCCAATTTAATTAAAGTGAAATTAAAAAATACAATTAGCCGGCATTGTCGCTCGAACGCCACCGCCTCGTCTCCTTGTTAGAAATCCTATCGCGTCTCGTCCGGAAGAGCACGGTGTCCCGTCGCGATCGAAGCTGCGAGATCGTAAGCGCAAGCCAATATCGACGCAGCGACGAAACGCCGTTTGCTTTTTGTCGTTTCGTTGCGAAAGCTCTGCCGGTATAATTTGTCGCGCGTGTAATTGGCGATAACGCGTTGGTAATTGTTTCGGCATCGGATCGATATCGTTTTGAATTAAAAGGCAGGGGAAGCTCGAGCGATGCGTCCGTAGGCGACGAGTGCCATGGCGACGACACCGCGCGCACTGCCAATTTCTTAGACACCCCTGTTATCGTCCCGACGCTGCCGCGCCAGTTTATGCCGTCGTTTCGGTCCTGTATCCTGTTCCGTCGCCGTTAACGAGCCGACGACGGAATCAAAGGATGGGGTAAGCGTATCGACGAAGCGGAAAAACCGTCGATACTCGAGACGCCGCGATTTCGCGAACAAAAATTTGTTCGCGTCGCCGGGCAAGTTGGAAAACGAAAGCAGCTTTTTTCTCGAGTACCACGGATTCGAGCGTGCTCGAATGTTTCTTTCGCGAATCGAATGGACGGAAAAGTTCAGACATCGCGCGCATCCGTGCCTCGGCATTTCGAAATGTACCTGAAAAACGCCGCGAACAAACGCTCTGATTTTTCACCGTTCCACGGGCGAACAGGTTTTTCCGGAGCCGTTCTTTCGCGCCGATAGCGAGTTATGTATTTGTTACGCGTTCGCGAAAGAAGGGAAAGACGTCGCGTTGATAACGATTCGGGTCGGGCGTCCAAGGTAACGGACGAGAAGAAAAAGTTGCGTGGGTTCCGTGCCGCTCGGTGGGCTGGATCGCATAATTAGGAGGGAAAACTTCCGAAATTAATGGTGAAAAGATGTAAATATCTATAAATGTACGGTGCGTATCCCTCCGAGATGCAAAGCGATCTCCGGCATCGGCATAATCGACGATTAAATGCGCGACGAAGACGAATGTCGCGGGCAGAGGAAAACGACGCTCGGAATCGCTCCGCGAATCGTCCGTTCGACGTCTCTTCGTATCATCTCACGCGTACCACGTGAAATTTTTCTATGACACGTACTGTGAAGATAAACAATAAGTAAAAGACGCGTAGTACAAGAGAATCTACGTACGTGTTCGGCGTTAAACTGTGCGCTCGAATAGGGCATTCGATGGCACCGGAAAATTGAACTCGTCGAGCGATCTCAGGGCTTTCATCCTTTTAAAATCCTTTCCCGGCACCCGCGCGTTACGGCGGAAAACGCGAAAAGCAGCTGTCGGCGGCGACGAAGATGGAGAACCCGACGAAGCTTCGCGGTCCTCGGCGAGGCAACTTTCGCGAGCAGTCGATGCGAGTCGAGTTGCAAGAATTTCTCCGGAGCTGCGGGTTCCCTCTGCGCCACTTTATCAATTCAATTTCCGATAAGAGTTGCCTATCGAGTTTCGCGAAATTAAGAAAGATAGCGGCGCGTTTTCGCCGCGCTTCTGCCGCCGACGTTTCCGCCACGGGAAACGCGTGGAAGACGAAACGAAACGGAACGGTAACAGATCTTCCGGTCTCTCTTTCTCTCGATTTTTGACTCGATTTTACGGTGCTCTCGTTTCTTCCACGGCTCGAAAGGTTAGACTCCGTGAGGGCTTCGGGCGACGAGGAGGATCCTCGGGGTTTCTGGACGGCTCCCGAAAGTCTGACCACCCCCTGCCCCCGACTCTTTCGACTCGTCTCGACGAGCGAACAACGGTTCACGGACCGGTTCACTCAAACGAGCGTCGTCTCGAGCTTTCCATCGATTTTCCCTGACTTCGCCCGACGACGCTCTTCCCATTATTATTCATTAGAGAGGGGGGAACGAACCGATTTTCATACATAATGCACGATCAAAAATTGTCGCTCGCTTGCGACACCGTTCGCCGAACGTTTGCATTTCAACGACCGTTGCGACGACGCTTGTAAATTTTGATACGGCGCGCAACCGGCCGGAATCGCGACAAGCCGGACAAAATTCGTGTCTCCGTCGATAGCGTACGATCTTGTTAATTTGATTTCGCGCGAGAAATGCGAGAAGAAACCGTGCGGCCGATTTTCACGGCGATAGAAATTTCAAGAGGCGATTTCATTGTGGGCGAACGTAAATCGAGGGCCGGCGATTCGGCAGCTTTGACAATCGACGAGAACCACGCAGCCAACAGCGGCTCCTTTGTGACTGTGCGCGACAGGTGCAGACCCGCGGCCAGTTAATTACGATACATCGCATCGGACGGTTATGCCCGCGACTCTAACGATATCACGATCGATCTAATTACGGTGACGCGTGCTGTCAAGGGTGCACCGGCTGCTTTGCGTCGGAGAACGCGCGGAAAACGGAGAGAACCGAAAGACGCGACGAAAACGAGGGCTCGTTTTTCGAGTTGCTGCGATCTTCGCCCGTTATGTATTGCGACCGATAATGCGGTTTGTTCAGGTTTCGTTTATTCGCATTGTGCACGCGAAATTATTTCAACTTGAAAACCAAACAATCCCGTTCCGCGCAAACGTTGCATCGCCGAAACGACGATAAATCATTGCGGATTACCAGAATTATTCGTTCGCAGACTTTGCATCGTTTATTCGAAACAGTATTTTATTGGAATTGTGGAACAACCGCTATTCAAAGCAATTTTTTACCAAAATTTTACCCGAATTTACACGATTGACGCGATAGTTGAATATTCAGCAGTTTTTTCAATAGATTGTGTAAAGTTTACGGAAAATATAAATGTAATAAATTATAATAAATTCTGCTATCGTTTCCAAGGATGCATCGGACCCAAATACAATCGAATCGCTGTTCTAGCGCAAAGGGTTGACGAACCTGGGTCTCGCAGAGCGCTAATCGCGCGCGTTAGCGTACGTCGTCCATCGAGCAGAAAAGCCGACGCGATAATAAAAATATTCGTAATAGCCGCAGCCGTTCGGCGAGAAGGAGATAACGGACGCAACGTTAAACGATTCCGAGATTCTTCGAGGCGGCAACGAAACGCAAACGTTCAGAGTATTTGTTCTCGCGAACGTTCTCTTGTATTTCGCGACAGCGCGAACGTCCGCGGTCCAAACGAAACTGGGATTGTTTGCGAACGTATTAATAGAACGCGTCGAGCAGAAAAATCAGGGCAACAGAGGCGAGAAGATAAATGAAATAAAGTACCGAAAACGATGTAGCGCGCGGTGCACGGATTTACCGGCGAGAGTAATCGCTCTTATTAAATTTAACCCAGATACGGTTTTTGTTCTCGTATAAAAAAAAAATGAGCAAAAGGGCGGAAGAGCCGCTGCTCAAACGCGACGGAGCAACGAAGCGATGCTCGGAAAAAGATCCGGAAGAAATTAAGTAAAATTAAAACGACCCGGAAAGCGGCGTTCACCGCCGAGCGGCGAATCGGTCAAAGTTTTCAAAACCTGTGGCCGTCGGACCGAATCGATCTCGTTCGAACCTATAAAATTCCATTAACGGGTCCGTTCCGCGCGCGCGAAACGCAATTACGAAAAACGAAGCGTTTTGTTCTCGAGGCTACCGCCGCGGGTCGCGGCTCGTTACGGATCGTTGCGACGCCGCTAAACGAATTTTCGGCAAAGATCGAGGGAAACGAGTAGCAACGCGAACAGTCCCCTAGGGTTGAAATTGTCTTTCGTTCCGCCGGATAAACGGACCGTCCTCGACCGGAGAACAGCCCCGTTCGCACAGCTAACTTTCGACTTTGCGATCGACTTCTCGTTTTGCGCTCGCGACGCGGACGAATCGGCCGACCCGAGAGAACAACCTCGTTGCCCCGTGGACCGCGACAGTTTTTCGCATTCTGGAAACGATTCTTCCCCGGAATTCGCAATTCGCTCGGCCGAGAATCGTTCCCATCCGTTTATCTCGACCGGCGACGAGCAAGTCCCGACCGAACTCGACCTTTGCGCGTCCGAGGCGAGCGCGTTCGCCGCAATCTCCAATTCCGATTCTTAATCCGCTAATCGGCGATTTAAACCGCAATAAGCATAAATACGCAGCAATTGACCCTGTCGAGATAGCATGATTTATCGCGGGAGCCACTGAAAAGTTCCTCGAACGAGAATCACCGATCTCTATTCGAGCCGGACTCGCGGTTCGGGGAACACCGGGAAAGCGAGCACGGCGTTGTCCGAGCAACGATCGAGTTAACGCGGCGTTAGCGTTATCCTTGAACGAGAAAGTTGATCGACGCGACTGCGAGCGTGCATTACAAGCGCGGTAATTGTTCTCGATCGGAAGGGGCGGAAGGAAAGCCGAGGATGCCGAAAAATAAAAATTACGCGTTCGGCGAACCGCCATCGAAACGGAACAACGATCGCGACGAGCGAAATCCAACTTCTCCCGAAAGACGAGCGATTGGTCGGCGAAGTCGTTCGAGGGCCGGCCAACGACTCTCGACGAACTTCTATTCGAAGATCGAAGTCGATCCGTTTACGCGGCACGGGCTAACGGAAGATACAAATCTCTCCCCTCTTTCGTTCGAACGAGAGTTTCGGGATATCGGATAGCCGTCTAGCCGCGACGTCTAAAAATACGCGTCGCGCTGTTCGTTCGGACAATTGGGTCGCACGATTTTCTCTCGGTGGTTCGCGAGGGCTCGAGAAGAAGCTCGAACGAAAGATGGCCGGTCGGCCGATGGCGTGGACGGATGCCGAGCATTAGGCTAACGACGCTCGACGATGGGAACGGCGTCCTTTGGTCGAGACCATCGACGATCGCCGTCTTCCTCTCGTCTCGCGGATCGTCGAGCCGCGTTCAAGACGATCCTCTTCCTTGGCCACCTTCTCGAACGCCGGGCACGAGTACCGTGGGCCCTTTCTCGTCTCCTTTATGCTCGAGATCGCCGAAGAGACGCTCCAGCCCGGAAGATACCGGTGGATCTACCCCCTGCGAGAAACTCGTCCCTCGAAACCGCGTCGCGACGCCTGAATGCGATCTCGGCTAACGATTTTTGCGATGCTGATTTCTTTCGAACACGAGTGCTCCGCGATCTTTCCTTTATCCGCATAAACGCCGAGGAAACGCTCGAAGGACCAAGACCAAGGATCTCGTTGGTCGACGTTGTCTCGAGATGCCCGAACACGGCACGACGAATCGCTTCGCGATCGACGACGGCGTCTCCTCGACCTTCGCTCTTTCGAACGCAGGATTCGACGACCGGTTTCGAGGAGTCGGAATCGCGCGATCCGATGCGAGTGCACGCAGTTTCTCGGTTCCGGGACCAGATAAACTCAGGACCGAAGTGCAACTCAAACATCGGACGATAACGCGAATCGAATCGATAAAAGAGATATGGGCACAGCGACTCCCTCCAGATAACACCGAATTCAGTTATCTGCTCCATTCCCGTGCTCGACCTTCCGGCCCTTCCCCGTCGGGCGTCGACCAGCAGCCAGCACACGGTATCGGCAGTTTCCCCCGACGCTTATTCGGAGAAATCTTATTTTATCGGTGCATAAACCTCCGCGATGGCGGATATCGGCGACGAGGAAGCGATCGACCGCGTCCCCGAACTGCTCGATCCTCGCGAAGGACCGTCGTTTCGAGTCGCCCGAAATCTCGAGGAGATATCGTTCCGAACCCCGAGGAACGGCTGTTCGTTCCAACGAGAAGAAGGAATTCGATCCGTCGACGTTCTTTCGCGTACGGTTCAAGTCGGAACTTTTTAAAACAATTATAATTCAACGAAACGTTACGAAACCGAAGAAGAACTGGCAACGGAGATCGCGGTATCGATACCAATAATAGTAAGAATGATAATTCTTTCCGTGTCGCGAGTCCGAGAGAGTTGAAAGTCTCTCGCACGCAGATATCTTGTTTTCAAACGCGAAGTACATCGATCGAGACCGAATGATTTCCACAAATAAGCTTTAATTCGATATTCGCCGCGCAGCGCTCAAATTTCAATCGCGGCGTTTTGCTTTGCGAATTTGTTACCAATGCGTCCCGGCGACCGGATTAAATTCTATTCAACGAATCCGGTGTCACTTTTCGAAATACCTAAACAAAGTGGACCTAATTTGCGCGCTATCCACGGGTTAATCGATCCCCTCGATAACATATAGCAAACATCTCTGTTCGCGAAACGTAATTACGCGCCGAGGTTAATTTAAATTTATAACTGATCGATACAATCGACGGAACACCGGAAATATGTCACCCTCGCGGAAATTCGGCTACTTCTAGCCGACGTTTGCAGTTTAATCGTTGCGACTCCTCCCGAGCGTTTCCGTTTCTCAAGATACATCAGGGTGGTTCCATCCCGGATCGTCGTTGCGATCGATACGCCGATATTTTCGAGGACCCTCTCCGACGAGCATGGAAACTCTCGATCCGATAGAGTCGCCGATACAACGACGATCGTGGAACCAACGTCACGGTGTAGGCGTTCTCTCGTCCGACGTAGAGTTCGTCTTGATACTCGAACGTCTGCCATGGAAGGAGTTTGCTCTCTCGGCTTTGCCTCCTACGCTCGCCAACGAATGGACCGATCGGATGCCCTTTCTCGCTGCTACCCGATCCGTCGTTCCTAAGACAACGGGACCATACGGGTACGGAACAGGAGCATCGCGTCCGTTAAGATTTCCTACGATTTTCACGTTCAACGCGTACTTCGAAAAGTTTTAATGAGAATCTTCTTACTAATTTTATATTCTTACTAAGTTTTAGCCGTTCGATAAGGATCCAGCGTCGACCGCCTCTCGACGTTCCAACGTCCGAGGCAAGGCCCTGCCAGGCGGCCTTGCCGACGGGCCCGGTCCGAAACGTTCGTCTTCCTTTTCTCTCCTCCCACCGTCTCCCTGTTCGACCGCCGCCAAACCGGAATCCTGACGCTACGATCGATCGAATTCGCTTTACGGAACTCGATACGGCACTCGGCGCCGGACAGTCGAGCTTCCCACCTGTTTTCGGACGAACGTCCCCGCAACGTTTCGCGCGCGACCACGTTTCGCGAGAAACTTCTCCGCAGGATATTCGAATCGAGGAGAAAAGCGAACCCGAGAGAACAAAGGGCGGAAACGCGGCAAACGGCGCGGAGAACGTTTTCGGCGATGAAAAATGAATACGGTCGAGCGCGTGGGTCTCTTTTACGCGCACGATATCGCGAGACGATTCCCCTTTTCTCTCTGGCAAAAAAATATATACAGTTTCCGAATGCTACGAGCGTTCCATCGCGGAAGAGGATCGAGCTTTCAGGAGAGACGATCGCCGGTGCGTACCTCCGGAGAGTTTTATCCGCGGTTTCTTTTCTTTATCGCTTAATAAACTGTTTTACTCGACGCGTTAACTTTTCACCTTTATCGACCCTTATCCCCTACGGATCGCCGAGGGACGGGTTCCTCTCATTTATCGCCGGCGAGAGCGTTCTCTTAATCTCGAGATCCAAGGTTCGCCGAGCTTCGCTCGTCTCGTCTCGTCTCTTCTCTTCTGTTCTCGCCGGAACGCTCTCCACGTTGGTCGAGTGCGAATCCCGACGAAGACGGTTCTCGCAATTAATAACCGAAAAATCAATGCGGCCGGGTCAAGTGGCGACCGAACAGGCGACCGTGGACAGACCGATTCCTTCGGCCGCGTATTCCTTGGCCGCGACTAAACGCATGAATGAAAGCCAAGCCCGAAAGAGATCGAGGATCGAGCGAAAGCGAGACGGAGAGACGCGAGTCGAACGCTCGGACAAAAGTATCTCGAGGAGTTGTTGCGAATCTGCTTAAAATATTTGTCTAGAGGTCGGAGATGGAGCGATTTAACCGCGAACGAATAAGAGGACAAAAATCGACCGATTTATTTGTCGCGAAACGACTCGTGCCCTGCTCTGGCCGAAACTAGTCGAACTGGGAAGAGCGAGAGGCGGGCTAGGATGGGATCCGCGTGTAGGAGAAAAGGCCGGCGACACGGGAGGACAAAGAGGTGAGAGGCGAGAGGCGAGACGAAATAGACGTACGAGGCTACAGGTATCGGTGACGGAGTCGCGCGCGAACAACGTGGAATGACGTAAAATTCGGGGGACACGGGGGCAACGAAGAAAGAGAGAAAGAAGAAAAGAAAGAAAGGAAGAAAGGAAGAAAGAAAAGAACGCGGGCGGGAGGACCGAGGGAAAACAATAGAATAAGAAAGAGAGAGAAGGACCGAGGGAGAGGGAGAGAGAGAGGGAGAGAGAACGCGAACCGCGCAGGCGGCATCCACTGCCAGGGTCACTCGTCGCTCCTCCGCGAATGCTCTTCTACACCGATGATTCTGTTCTTCGGAGCAGTCAGTGCGCTGCAAGCGCTCCGATGACGCGTGTCCACCTTACCGCTTCGAGAGAGAGAGCCGCGTCGGGTGAGCCGATCTCGTCGTGCCCGTGAAAACCGCTTCCGAAAACGGAGACGAACGTTCCGGCCGCGTGAAAAGTGAATCGCCGAGCCGCGAGTGACGATTGCCGCGGAACTTGTCGCGGAAAAAGTTTGCCCAGCCTCGCTAGCAGTTGCTTCCGGCCGACAGACGGGAGCCGAAAACGGTCGTCGACGAGAGCCACGGCTTTCGACAGAAGTGCCGTCCTGGATAAGACCGAACCGATCCGATTCGGGTGCCGATCGACTCGAAAAGACCGGACCGCGGACGAACGAGTCGCGCCGCTACCAACGACCATGATCGGAGGCCGTGCAACGGAATCGGACGCTATAGCGTGCCTGGGATTTTTGGAGATGTCGTAGCGACGACAAAAAAGAAATACACGGACAGACCAGCTCGGCGAGTTCAAAGTGCGACGCTCGTAAGATCGTATTCCTAACGGCGGCGGCGGCGAGAAGACGCGCTCGGACCAGCGCAGGCAGATTCCGAAACCGAAGGTGCGCCCACGGATAGTTTCTTTGCAAATTCGAGTTGAACGGAAAGTTTGTTCCATTTCGAGATCGAGTTACCCGTTGCTGAGAACGAACGATCTTCGCGGATAATCCGATTCGTGGCCGCGGGACGCCGGTGCGAACTGCGCCACGAAGCTTCTTAATTATTTATATCCGGAAACGACGCGTAAAAATGGAACCAACTTTCTAGCCAACCGTGTACACGAAACGAGAGTCTGAGAAACGTCAACGCTTTGCGCTACGATTCTCGAATTTCTTCCTCGTCCGTAAGCCCTTCGAAAGCAAGGATTCGTCCTTCTTTGCTTCGGAGATCGAACTGTCGCGTCGGAGGAACGGAGAAAGTTTCTTTCCTTTTAGAAGAAATTATTAACGCGTTCCACGGATCATCCGCAAAATGTCCACCGTTAGTGTGACTCGAGATTGCACGGAAAGGGGTTAATCGTAGGGCGGAGAGACGAACGGAGCGACGGGACGCGCGAGCTACCGCGATCTACGATTTCCGAGTGCACGGAGGAGCACGATCAACGTAAAATAATCCTCCTTCTCGGAGATACGCGGTGCTAGGCCGTTTCTTAATCGTTTCATCCGTAACCCGGATCTCGGAAGAGACAGTTTTCGCGTATTTTATTCAAAAACGGCAGAAGCCGTTCCAAAGACAGTCGTTTCGCGTCTTTCGCGCACAGCCGTTGGAAAGTTTAACGATTGCTCCACGGATTTTGTTAATTTAGAATCGTTGGGAAAAAAGCGGACGCCTGTGTTCCTCCAGCTCGAAACGAATTCGGTCAATTTTTATTTTCCGGTTGCGACGAACGCGTTCGCGATGGTCGAAGCGTTAACGACGCGTAAATCGCGAGACAACGAGGATCGTGGAAACAAGTCTGCGACAGCGTCGAGTCGTTCGCGAAACACGGTTACGGGTTAATTAAAAATCGTCGCGGAAAAAGATGCGAAAGAGGAATCGCGTAACAACCGTCGCGCGTCGCTCGGAGAAGAAGCTGTCCCTCCGAGTCGTTCCTTTTTCTCGCGACTTCTCGCGAATCCTCGCGACGGAGCTCGGAGCCGCTGGTACAATAGAAATTAATTGCTAAGGTGGGCACTCGGCCAAGCTTTCTCGTTCGATTTCCATCGAGAAACTTTTTGCGTCCTCGGCGACGCGGTCGTAATTAATTCGATCGAAAACAACGTCGTTTGCTCGCGATCGCGGGAGAACCGGGCTCCCCCTCGAACGAAACCAGACGCGGCTAAAATACTATTTCGAACACGAAACGGTACTCCGTTCCATTCGAAAATCGTACACGGGCTTTTAAAAACGGTATATTTCATTCGTTGGAGAAAGTTTCTCAAATAGAATTTGAAGTAGCATTTCGCTCGACGTCTTAGATTATCGAAAGGAAAATATTTCATCGCGCGTTTTGTATTGAAAATGGTATTCCATTCGAATCGCGGAACCCTGTCCATTTAAAACGACTTTGAAATATTCCTTCTGAAAAGTTGTACCCGGCTCCGAACGAAACGCTGTCTTCGGCGTCGAGAGCGACCGGATGCGCGGCCTTTGCTTCGTCACGATCCACGGTGCGGAATTTAAATGGCGATTCCGAACAAAACTCAAAAATTGTACGTATCTGGTCGTCGCATATCCAATGCCGTTGCGAGGGGTTTCGATCGCGAATCTTATAATACCTTGCGAGGTTGAAAAATTAAACTGAAAGCCTATTTTAAATTATTGTTCGGTCGTCCGACTTTGCTGCCAACCGTATCTACGTTTCTACATCGGTGGATTCGATCCGCGCGTATTCTTTTCATACGAACGAGACAATAAACGCATCGACGAGAACGTTTAGCGATGTTTCGGCGAAACACGGTACCGAACGAGCGCGCGCCGTCGGTCAACGATAGACGAGGCTCGAAAATAGAAACGTCGATCTCTCGTAAATGGCTTACGGATTTGATGAGCTTCTAACAAAAACGAGAAGCTGCGAATATCGAAACCGTGAAAACATTGTTTCGAACACGGCCGAAACGATTAAACAGCGGAACAAGTTTTTATCCGGCTTCCGTTCTTCGCGATTGTCGGGAAAAATTTTTAAATTTCAAATCAGAGCAAAATTGAGCAACAATAAATCCGCTTTTTGTCAGCTGTCCGACGATTGTAAAACGACTTCCGTCCCGCGTACGCGCATTTGCATCGATTGCCCGGCGAACAACGGTCGGAAATTATCATTTTGCCCGAAAAAAGGAAAGAAGGAACGTTGCCTCGGCGATCGAAGTTGCGCGCAACGAATTACCGCTTCGTTGCGCTCGCGGTTTTCATCGATTTTGCATCTCTTGATAAAAAATAACAGCCAACGAAACGAGAGGAGGCTACCCAACGATAAAGAACGATCCGGCTGAGATTTTAACGCAGGCTCCGTTCGAAACGCGTAGGTTTTCTACCAGCACGTGTGCGCGTTTCCGAACTCTATCCGTTCGAACGCTTTCGGCCCCCGCTTTGCACGATTAATCCGATTAAATTATTTCCTCGGTTTTTCTCGTAATTTCGTGGCTAGACGCAACGGGATGGTACGTAATTACGCGACGATTCGATCGTGTTCGGCGATACGAAGAGGTACGAAAGGGTGTTTCTTTAGAGATTTGTTTTTCAAATCGACGGCGCTATTTTCGACGAAACGATATCGCGCCTCTGGATTATTTTCTGTGGAGTTAGGAACTTGCTGGTCTACGCTGATAAACCGCAGACTTTGGACCATTTAGAAGCCAACGTTAGCCGTGTTATTGCCGATACGCGGTCCCGGCTGGTCGAAAAAGTGGTCGCTTCGTTCGAGCCAGCCGCGGACGCCTTCTGCCAGAAATCGTATTTAATCAAAAGTGGTATGCCATTGCGTTTTCGACAAAGCCAATACCATAGCCGCCGTGACCATAATTTTTACGTGTTCCGATTCATTGAAAAGTTCTGTACCTCTAAAGAAACATCCACTACAAAGAAGGACAGTTGCTACAGGAGAAACGAGAAGATCCCGAGGATGAAAGTTTCATAAGAAAATGAAAAGTCGCAATCTTCCGTTTTGCTCGCATTAGCGCGAATCTCGCCGATACTCGAGTCTTCGATTGTTCGGTCGTCGAGCGTGTTTGCCGCTCGATCGGTCCCCGAGGGATCCAGGGATCCAGCGATCGCGCGAATAAAACTGTCGCGATTACGGTAGAAATGTTCGCGCAACGATTACGGTTGCGAAGAGAATACTCGCGTGACCGAGGATCAAATTTAAATCGCGTGTTACGGAATTAGCGTCAACCATCGTGGAGAAATTGCCTTCTAATGCGAAAAGGCGTCTCCTCCGCTGCCGAGAAAATTGAAAATTCTTCTCCGTTTCTTCTCCGCTTAGCGTGGCCCCCGTCGCGTCTCGCGAATTCCAGCCACGATTTTGATCGACGACGATTCAAAGAGACCCGGATACGACGGGTCTGTGTCGTCGGTGGACAAAGTCCGATCCACGAGCGAGAGATCGCTCGTTTAAAAATCGGGTCGAGCGACGCGAGCTATTAACCCCTTCGTCCATGATATCCAGCCCGACTCGTGGCACGCGTTTCGAATAAAACCTTCTAGACGTCTACATCGGTAATTTCTGTCGGACCGTCGAACGATGGAAGCCTTCTTTCCGTTCTAGAAAGGCATTCTACGTTTTTACACCGGATCTAGAAATTATAAAAATTCCTTATAGTCGGAGCAAGTTATCGAGTGAAATAAAAATTTTAAAAATATATGGCACCGACTATTGTTTGACTAAATTTTGAAACGTAGTCGTTTTAAATGGTCCGATAGCTGTAGAATAAGTGGCACGGTGTTATCCCCACTAGCGTAGAGTGTAAGGCCGCAAAAATTGTCGCTTCCTGGTTTCTGAGCGCGCACGGAAGACCAACCAACTGGAATTACTCGAGAGATTCGAAAAGAATCGAGGACGGAGGAGGACAATGAATTCTTCACCGAAGGCTGGGATTCGTTCGATCGAGGGTCGATTCCGTGGCCAAGAAAAACTATTGTTATTCGCGGCGGCTCTGCATTCGGCGCGAAGACGGTCAAAAAACGAGAACGAGGATCCACCCCTTCCGGTTCTCGACTTTTTCTCGAAAGGTTACGCAGCGAATGGAGCAGCGGCCTGGTTCCGTCGAAAAGAATCCTAATCGACTTTGGGCCGAGCGATTCTTCCCCTCGTTCGCCGAGGGAATCGTTTTTCGATCATAATGGGGATCTGCGAGAGGGGCAGGCTCGATTACTTATTCGTTTATTCGTTAGGAGATACCGCGAATTCTTTTTCTCGCGTTAAGCACAATAAATATGCCTCGACACGCGTTTCTCCGGAGGGTAGCTGTCCGCCATTTCGTATTGAAAGCTCTCCTTTTTACAGGAACATTTCCGAAATTCGCTTCGCGATACAACTGCGACGAGGTACGAGAGAAGAACGCGTTGTTAACCAAATTATTTTTATTGCGTTTACATTGGACGACGAGAAGGTTTACTTTCTCGAATGCCGTGTGTCGCAGAGAAAAGCCAGGCGGCCCAAGACAGCGTTCGCCACGCGACAAACGCGTACCAACCACCGAAGCTTCTCTTTAGTTTCAAAAAGTGAATCTTCGATGTTAAGTGAAGCGATCGAAAAGGAACGAGAATAACGGGGATGGACGACCAATGGGAACTCGAATTTAACTTTGCCAGTTGCTTCTGCGAGAATGGAAATTTATGAAGAAGCGAGACAAATGGTCGAGTCGACGAAGTAACGAATGTTTTCGAGAGAACGGTTTCCTATCCTCGGACCAAATCGACCGAGAATACCGTGGAAACCGTCGCGTCGATCTTCCACGGATGGCCGCTAGCCGACGGCGAGTTCATCCTTTAAGGGAAAAGCACGCGGGGCCGAACGATCGTGCAACGGTTTCCACGAGACGACCTCTTGTTCCACAGACCGAAAGGATGATCCGAAGCTGGTTCGTTAATCGCACGGTCCGGTTTCCATATCGACGAAGATTCGCGGCAACAGTTCGAGGAGTTGTCCGTGGATCTTGCTTGGAGAACTTGAAAGTCGAGTTCTGTTGCTGTTGCTGTCTTCGGTTGCTGCTCGGAAGGAGCTGTCTCTCGTCCGGTTGCCCGTTATTTCAGCAAACGGACGCAGGAAGGACGGAAACTTTCTTGTCCCGGAAGGATCGCGACCAGAACTTCGCGGTCGAACGCGTTTCGAGCGAGTCGTCGAACTTGAAACGGCTCGAAGGATGTCCGGTATGGGGTTTACGAAGGAGGACCTCGGTTATGGGGGGTTTAAAGTTTTCCAGTCTTGTCTTTCGTTCCCCGAATAACCAGATTCTGAAACGAAGACAGAGGGTTAACTCTTTGTACTCGAATGGCAAATTGCCGATGCCATTTCCAGGTGCGAAATGTGAAAAGGACTCCGCGGAATAAAAATGTTCGACGTTGAAAGAAACGTCCGAATTGGGGAATTAAAATCGCTTGGAGTGCAAAGGGTTGAGATCGCGCGCGCGAAACGAGTTAGGATATTCGAACGATCGATTCGACGCCGATCGGAGATTCCTCGAAAAAAAGTGGCGCAGATTGAAAATCGAACGGCAAAAAACGGACTCGGTTTTCTATCGACGCGGTAAATTCGAGGTGGAACGACGGGACGTTGCGGAAAATCCGACTCCGCGAAACGGTATCTCGGTGAAAATCTCACGATCCCTCTGACAACGTCGATGCATCGAGCAAAGTTGTAATAGCTGGCCAGATTTTAATCGGATTTCCGCTCGAGACGTCGAGGCGTTTCTTTTTCGAGGCGAGAGCGAACTTTACAGAATTTACGAGGGAGCATGATCCTTTGACGAAAAGGTTATTATCGGATCGGTGACAGGCGAGTAATTGTGTCATGGTTTCGCGATAGACGGCCGCCCAGCTCCTCGGCGATGCGGGTCGAAGAGCTACAACGCGACGAGCGGTCGGACGAGCGTTTAGGCGAGAACGCGCGATGTCCTTTATTATTCCCGGTTTCCATTCGACGCGAAAAGCGTGGAAAGAGCGGCTTTGCGCTCGATTCGACGCAAAACCGCACCGACGCCGCTATTGGTAAATACAATATACGATCCGATGGACGAGCCATGCCGAACCCTTTTTTCTCTCTCGGCTCTCGTTACACGTTGCACGGGCTGTTCCAAAAATGTCGGATATCCTTGCAATCCCTGCGAAGTCGCCTCCGTTTCCTACGGTAACTTCAAATACCTTTTTCCAGTGCAAACTTTTCTCAATTAACACTTTATCGACCGGCGACTACTTCAGAATTTTTGTAAGGCCCATGATCCATGACTGAAAACTTTTTAATGGCTCTTTCAACGCTGACAGCAATTTTTATTGCGAATCAACAATGCATCCCCAATAATATTGTCTAATAATGTTACATTACAAATTGGAATGTAAAAGTAGAACTTTAAGCTTCATTTTGATACTTCCGGCTTCCGGGCGATAAAGTGTTAATATCGAATTAATTTCGATTTCGTCTAAAAAGAAAGGCACGATATTTGTTAGACTTTATATAAAATCTTTACCGCGACTATCTTTATCTTTACGTTACTAGTCGTAACGTGGAAAGGGGTTAAAACGAAACGAGCTACAACGTCGTTTCGATAACGACGTTGCAACGAGAACGAAGTAAAGTCGGTTGACGGACTTCGTCGCGCGATTCCTCTTTCTCTTAAAATTAAACATCGTATCGGTATTCGCGGCGTTTTAATAATGCCGCGACCGCCCACGCAAAGATATTGTACCTTAAAGAATGGAACTCGAGACGCGAATGTTTCCGAGACTGTGAATTTCGATGCGCCTTCAAGGTGAGAATCGTTCGGTCGATTTTAATATATTTTTTTTGCATATTTCATTTTCGAATAAAACGATTCGCAACGATACGTCGACGCGACCGAAGCGAACAGCAGGTGGCGTCACGTTTTCGCACAGCCTTGTATTCTTCGAGCACGGATTTCCAAGATTCGGTGGATTCTCCGTCTCGCTTCTTTCCTTTAAAAATAACTAGCAGATTGGTATCGTTTTCGAGCTCGATAAACCTGTCGAATAACTTTGCGTAATCGTATTCGAACGCGGCTGGTTGTGCAATACTTGCCGTTTCCAGCGTCGCGGATTGGCTGGAAGCAACAGACGAGCCTCGATGTTCGCTCGAATCCTGAAATCTGCGTTAAATTGCTTGGACGAGGCAGCTAGATCGTTTCGAAAGACTGTGTAGTTTTCTGGAGAAACCGAGACACCATTTCGCTCGACTCTGGTCAAAACGAGAGAATTGCACAATGGTTGGCTTTGCGTTTGCTCGCGACGGACGGTCGATTCCTTTTCGAAAGCGAGTCCTTTTGTTCGCCGTTTGCGAAACAACGTTGCGCTTTCGCGTTGCAAGTCGCGGTCGAGATCTTCGAATCTTTCCGCGTTTCGGACTGGAAGCGGAACGCCGAATGCGGTACGCGGACCGCGGGTAAATCGCGATCGAACTTGGTCGAGATGGATCGGTCGAGTTCCGACGTCATCGTCGAAACAACCGCGTCGCGAAAAACCCGATTAGCATAGCTGCCGCGTCGCAACCTACACTAATTAATAACGGAGTCGATGGTTGTTCCCTCTACTCGTTAATTAGTCGGTCTTTGTACTCGAACGGTTAATAGGATTCCTCCGGTCAACCGGAAATAATGTAACGTTCAATCACGGGATGAAAGCGTAAACCGATTTCGCGTTCTCCCAAGAAGCAAAGTTCCCTGGATCCGAGGGAGCCCGTTCACCCGTGAAATTGTTCCATTAACTCTTAATTATTTTTCGGCGCGAAACGCCCCGCGAATCGAACGACCCGAGGATCAAGCGCGAGTATCGATCTTCTCGAGTTTTCCCTGCGGGAACGTTTACTTTCCTGCTTCGCCGGTCCTTCGCGAAAATTCGGCAAGCCGATGGCAAAGCTGTGCAAAGTTTTCTAGAAAAATATTTCGAACGTCGTTTTCCGAAGGTTTAGTCGCGTAGGCGATACGAATTTTGTCGATTCGGTTGTATATTTTCCGCTTGGGACTTTCCCCCATTTTCTTGAAAGATGTTTTCTTCATCGAGGGGACCGAGAACTAGGAAATACATATACTCGTATCGCGCTTTGTTTTGGATTTCACTATCAACCCTTTTCAATTCGAAGATTTGATTCTTAACGCCCCGCGTTTACGGATCGCCTCTATCCAAATTGTCGGAAAATTTTCTTACAACGTACGCCCAAAGAAACAAATACGTCGACCCGTGCCTCGCGGACGAGTCTTCGCAATCTCGATGATCGACGATTACGGGATCAGCGATACGTAGCTCCTACAATGAACTCGTTGTCCGAGAACAAAAACAAATCAACGTTCGCAGAAGCTCCTGATCTCGAGGATCGGGCCGTGGGACTCGACCGTAATGATCTCGAGATACTAGGGGAGCCCAGATTTACTTCCGGAGCCTCAAAGTCGGTCTTGGACGAAGATTTCGTCGAGCAACGACGAGCTTGCTCGCGTGCCGAGGGATCAAACACGCCTATCGAATATTTTGTATATTAGAGAGACGATAAAACGTTCTTGGAAGTTCGGAGACGAGGCCGATTAATCTTCGGAGTTTGCAAAGACAAAAATCCATGGTAGAAAGACGCACTGTCTCGACGAGATTGTTTTCGGAAACGTAGAACGCGTGGTTCGTAAACCTCTGCGAGGGAAAACAACGAGAGGCGACGCGGGGCGGCGAGCTTGCTCGGATAAAACCGCGAGAGGATTCCTTTCAAAGCCGGGAACGCAAAAATGGCTGCGCGCTCTCGCTCGTCCACCGTTCGAACGAACGCAGAAATTCGCCCCTGTAACCGCGGATGTAATTAAGGTTTCATTATCGAGAGCCACCCCTTTGCGTTCGACGGCGCGGTGAAATCTCCGCGGTTCGAATCCTGCTCTATTTCTGTGTATCCAACGGCGGAGATTTAAGAGGATCCGCTGGAATGCAAATACCCGTTGCCGCTCCTCTTTGTCGGGATCCGTTCGCACACGCGTTTTCAATTAACTCGGCCTTCCGATGGGATCTTACATTTTCGAAAAACATCGACTATCTTTCTTTCCCCGTTGGACCTCCGGGTTTCCTCTTTCGCTGTTCGCGCGTTTCCGACAAAAAATTTTCGACGACGATAACTTCGCGCCTCGTACCTTCGTCGCATATTTTTATACCTCGAATATAAAAAGTTCCATCGTTGTAGCGGGGAAATAGGATACCACGGGGTGTCCAAAAAGAGAACGCGCGCGCGCGCTTTTCTGATAAAAAATACGAGTAACCCCGACGGAATCGTTGAAAAAATACATTTTACCATTTTACGATCTCGCGTCGATATTTGCGCCCGACAACGTCCGATTTATACACCGGATTATATCTTGTTGTAGCAATAAATTTCGGTGTTTTCCCTCGCGCACGGAGCGGCCCGGTCAGCGATGACCGCATATTTGTCTTCTTCGTTTTCCGCGGCGGTGAAAACGCTGCTCACGGTGGAAGCACGGTCGAACGCGCCGTTTCGTCTGCCGTAAAATGAGATAAAGAAAAATACGCTATCGAAACGTTGGAAAAAGGAGTTAAAGGAGCTTTCGAAGAAGCGACAGCCCTGGTTCAACGTTTTACGCGTGGTTCGCGTTTCATTGACCGTCGACGGCGTCTCTCGGTCAGAATTTTAGGGAAATCCGTTTTCCCGTTAATCAGATGGTCGGTTTTATCGGCGCGACGCAGCGCTGCGCTCTTCCTCTTCGAGCCTTTTGTTCTTGGCTCGGGCACCGCTCTCGCCGGAATTCGATTAACGGCGCGCGCGTGACCGCTCTATCATTTTTTGATCGTTACACGGGTTAAGGAGAGGCGAAACGAGCAAAGTTCGTCGTTACCGTCCGTCGGCTGGCCGCCCCGATCGTTGTATATACGCGCGATCAACCCTCTCGTACGAATTTCCTCGATGAATCGTTTGTCCTCGAAACCATCGCGGAGGAAGAATATTTCGAATGCGATTTTAAACGATCGCCGTTCCTCCGTTCGAATAAAATATTATTTTAAACGAGGCGGCCAAATTTCTGCAAGCGAAATACTTTCGTTTTAACGATCCGGAAGATTCAAATAAAATATGCGACGATGGAAGAAATCGTAATATTTTCCAAGCTAAGGGTTGTTTGGACAATCTTACGGTTGTTTAAAAAATATCTGCACGATTCGGCAAAGTCTACTTTCCCTTTGATTATAAATTAAAACTTCTGAAGCAACGATCACCGTTGCAGGGGACACTCGGGGTACGACGATGATCGATGAGCAATTTTTAATTATCCCTTCGATTTTTACGGCTACTTCGAGATTATCGTGACCGGCCTGCCTCGTCGCAACCATTCTATTACGGCTGGTGATCAATGGGGTGTCCGTGCGGGACGGGATCGAGCCGAGAGATTTATAGAAATTCCATCGGAGTCGAGTTTTCTCGAATCCCTTGAATGCTTTCGTTTCTTGTTGGACGTCGTCTTGCCGCGCAAGGTCTTCGAACGGTTCTGGTTTAACCCGTTGCAACGGCGAATCGGCACTCTCCGAATGGCAAAACCTACCTTTCGAAATGGAACGATCGGATCGATTCTTTGAAAGAACTAATTGATAATTTCCTAGAAGAACGTTTACAACGAGAAAATAGAATTTTCCCTCGGTACTAACTCGCCGAGTTAGCGCAACGAGTTATCCAGAGCAGTCTAGATTCGGAGATGGAGGGAATTAAGGTAAACGAAAAGCGAGAAACAAGACGAGTTACTCTTTCGCAAACGGTAGACGCGAAGAATGAGGGAAATCCGTGCCGAGACGCTAAGGGGGGAAGATTAGCCGAGTAAATAAGAATCCTCGATCTCGCCGGTTGTCGTTCCAAACGATTTTTCGCCGCTCGATCCGCCCTCGAGAAAAGACGAGAGAAAGAGGCAGCCTCCGGCTTTCGAGCCGTCGAAGAGCGATCGGAATAAACCGAGGACCGCCAAGATCGTCGAAACGCGGCAAAATCCGCGTTGAACTTCTTTACGATCTTCGTCCCCTGCATCCGACGCGTCTCGAGAGCTTTCCTCCGAGAAAATTAACCAGAGAAGGGCCACGGCAGAAAACAACTCTGTCCAGCTGTTCTAGCTGTTGAAGCTTCTATCCGGTGAATCTTTGCTACTCGCTAGTCGCCCATTAAAAATTTTAAACAAATCTAGACGGCCCTGTGGCGGTCTTTATTTTTCGCCTTCGATTCTCCTGGTTCTATACTCTTGAATCGCGAGACTCGAACCAAAAGGAAAGAAGACGCGCGTTTAATTTCGAAGCAATCGGAGAAGGAAGAGGAACAGGGATTTAAAGAGATCACGGACGAAGCAGAGGATAACGCGGATAAAGAACGAGACAGTTCCAGCGAGCCGAGAAAAATAGTAACAACCGTTCGAGATTAATCGGATGTAACTTGGCCGGCGTCGCAAGGACGCTCTTCGAACTTTTGCTACCGCCGTCAAGAGCGATGGCTACCCCAACGATACGCTTTGTCCCCGCGTTACAGCAGATTTGTCCAGAATTAGATAGCGACTTTGCAGAGTCGATTCGGCGTATCTTTCACGATTCCTGTTCGAGAACATCGTTTCCTAGGAAACTGTTGCGAAAGCCGTGAAACGGCATGCAGAAAAACGAGCAGGGATCGCAAAACCGCCGCGAGAAAAATTAAACGAAAATTGAAGATGAAAGATTCAACCGCATTTTACTTCTACATACTGTCCACCTTCCGATGCGACGATTTAAAATACTCGTCTCGAGTCTCGTTAGCTCGGAATCTTTGCGAGAACGTTTCCGCTTAATGTGCGGGGGTTACGAGAAGATTGCGCGTTACAGTTTTAAAAAAGCTCGACGTTTTCTTGTAAATTGGATGTTAGACATCCCGACAAAGAGAGAGAGAGAAATACAAAGATCGCGTCTGCTCGGCCAGGAAATTGTCCCCGAATACAGGGTGTCCCGTGAAGTTGAAACGAGTCCGACGCGATTCCAAGCAACGCTTTTCTCCGCCGATTGCCAGTTCCACGCTTCGTTTTCGAGTCGTCGACGAAAAACGAAAAGCGACGACATACTCGTTCGCAACTCGGAAACGAATCGTCTAATCGCGAATCGGTGCAAAAAGCAACGCGCGTGGAATTATACCCCGAGAATCTCCCGTATCGAATCTCGTTGAACTTTACGAGTCACCCTGTATCGCTCGTTTCGCTGCGAAGCGCGTTTCGTCGGCATCCTTATTTTTCGCGTAACCGGGGGAGAAAAGAATTTGTCTTGGGAGAAATTGCGTCTAGAGAATCCTCGACTGGAAGGACCCTGGAGGATAGGTCCTGAAGTCTGGAGGGTCGAACGTGTCGGCGTTGGCGTCGACGTCAGTGACGGCGTCGGCGTCGGCGTCGGCGTCGCGTCTCGTCGCATCTGCTCTACTCTTCGCCCTGAAACGATGTCTCCGAGACACCGTGGGTTTCGGATGGCAAACTCCGTTACGACGTCATCGAAACGGCACGCGATGCTCAGAGCTGTTCGTTCCGTTTTAATCACGGTCTAGCCGACCGATTAACCGAATAGTTTAAATTCGGAATTCGAAATGTATGTACAGGAAACCTTTCGCGTTGGAAATATTCGTCGGCGTTCGAAGAGACGAATGTAAATGTAAATTAATTGGCAAAGCGAAACGATGCTTGGAATCGTCGGTGGAATCTCGCGTTTCGAATTTTTCTGAACTGTGCGCGGCCCAGCGCGCGCACGAAGGGCATCGAACGAGAGGAACCGAAGGGTTTCGTTGGGAAAATCGCGACGGGACCGTAGGGCAAGGGTTGGCCCTCGAGCAGAGCCTACCGTCGGCTCGACGAGACGACCAGCTGTCGTTGTCGTTGTTGCCAACCCTCTAAAAATACGTGGAGCTTCGGGCTTCGGGCTTCGAGCTTTGGCCCCTTCTCGTTTCAACTCTGAGTCAACTATAGGAACTCCTTGTCTAATTTTACACGCGCGAAGACACTGTCCACGCGGCCAGTAGGAAACGAGTCTCGCGAACGACGAGAGAGATCGCGTCGCGGCCTTGGCGATTGTGAAATTTGGACGGAGGCCTCGCGAAACTCTCGGTTCCCGATCGGAAGACACCGACGGAGAAAGAGAGAGATCCTTCGTCCGTCCGATACGCGAAGACGATCGCGAAAACTACCCGGAACAACCCCCGCGACTCGTCGTCGTTCGAACGGCGAAAGTCCGCGTTAACGGACGATTAAATCGGCCTCGTCGCTGACCGCTTCCTTCGCGAAAAGAAAATATTTTACTTGGCTTATTTACGCGGTAACCGACCACCTCTGTTCTTCCGATACCCCGTCGAGACAATTTTCTACCGTCGATGAACACGATATTGATTTTAATTTCCTTTTCCGCCGGTAGTTTTATTATTCGCCTCGAACATTGACTCTTAACGAACCGGAGCGTGCTTTTGTATCGCGGCCGACCAATCGCGTCGTTCGATGCACTTTGATAACGCGAGTTAGCAGGTACAACGGAGGAGATGAATTCAATGAGAACATGTTTTTAGAGACAATGGTTTCCAATTTATGCGTGGAACCGATTTTCATACCGGATCCGAGTATAATTATTATGCCGTGGAAATACGCATCGCCGGATTGCGGGTTTTACTCGTTCACAATGGGAACGAGTCGGTGCGATTTGGCGAAACGGATAGACGAGGAAGATTGAAAATTATCGATGGGTCGATCCGAGCTGATCGAAGCCATTGCAAAACTGAAACGTTTCGTTGGTTGCTGTTTCGAGACGACGGTAAAGGAAAACGTAGCTTCGAGTCGCCTCTGGAATATGTTTGAAGTTTACGGGACACCCTGTAGAACTGCGGTAGCTTCGGCCGTTGCGGGTGCGAGCGCGAGCGCGAAAAACAGCGGAGAGCACTCGGGAAGAGGACGGACGGTGAATTATGTCGAGAACGAAGCGGGGAAGCTGACGGAACGCCGGTCGGGTCGGCGAACGAGGATCGTTTCTCCTGGAAGCGGAGGAATTAGGCTCCCGGTGGCGAGACGACGCCGAGATGATCGCGAGAGGGTCGGAACGGTGTCTTTTGAGAAATCCCCGACATCTATTTCCAAAATGGGTCGTGCGTAAGAGCGACGCGAGGCGAGAATCTTTCGTAGAACGGTGTACCGAAAATAATTCACATGGCATCTCGCGCCGTTCTCGTTTGCGCGCGATCTCCTTCGTATCCGCGGCCGAAAATAAAAAACAAGAGAAACGAGGGGGAACAATACATAATTTGCCGGTTCGCGAACGTATCGGCGACGATTCTCGAAGAGGAACGACGCGTCGAGGAGAAAATAGAGAGGATACGCTCGACGATCGCAACACCTTTATCCCCGCGTTCGAATTCTGATTCGCATCTTTCGGTTTTATCTGCTTTAGCCGTCGAAATTCTCTCGGTTCGCGAGTAAATTTATTCCACGAAATTTCAATGCGATCGAACAACGGAATCGGTGGAAAAGCTCGTGCCCGATTCGCCGTTGTATTTCAACGCGACGATCCTTTCGCGAATGCGCGCAAACGATCTTTTAGATCGATGGCGATAATTGCACCGCGGATCGTTACTCGGACGGTTTTTTTTCTTCGATACGCGTACGCGAAACTTCGTTGACGTTATCGCTGCGTCGTTTTCATACGGTAATTATATTCGCGGACGTATAGTTGGGAAATTGGTCGTGGATTTGCGGAAATACATAAAGGATACAATTGATAGACGAAAGGCAAAGCTGATGGGTCGCACCCCGAGCGATGGACGGACGAGCAACAAGCAGTCGCGGAGAATATATTCTGGCCGATAGCATCGCGGATGCGACGCGTTGCAAGTTGCAACGGGAGCAAAGCTAACCGGGGAGACGTGCCGTCTGATCTTAGCCGGCTGCTACCACTTATCGCATTCTCATCTCGTCGCGGCACCGCGGTTATTCCACTTTCCGCGGACAATGCGACGAAGCGACGCCCACCGACGCGACGGTCACCGACGGTCACCTGTCTCTCTCTCTCTCTCTCTCTCTCTCTTTTTGCGTCGCATCGACGAGACGAACGAACGAAACGCGTATCGTTGCGTCGGTGAAACGAGCACAATCGACGACCTCGCCGCGAAACTCGAGCAAGTCCAATTTTTAGTCAAATTGTGCTTGAACTTCTAGAATTGAGAACGCCGAGCCAATTCAAGGAGGAACGTTTCAGTGTCGCCGCAATGTTTGTTCGTCGGATTCGCGGTAAATGATAATAATAAATTATAGTCGAGTTCGAGTCGCGTTTTCTTTTTACGCAAACATGTCGGTTAAGAAGAGACATTCGCATTCTTATAGGTTTTGAACGTAGCGTTTCAAACGGAATTCGATGCTCTTCCGAAAATTGCATTTTGGCCAGCAGTTCGATAAAATGGTGCATGGCGTGTCGCGACGATTCGAATCGATTCTCGTTTCCTCGATCGAGGACGCAACGAGAATCCCTTTCGTCCGTGGGAGAAGACTCGCGGCTCGACGGTTCCCGACTTCCTAATAGCTGCGTAAAAGAGAAGACGCACCAGATGTTGTTCACACTTGCCGGTTATTACTTATAAGTGACAGTAATACCGTCTCATTTCCTGGCTGCTCCACTTTGCGAGACCAACGAGACCCGCAGCCTCGACGCGATGCGACCGATTTACCAAAGTCGGTCCAATGGCGCTGCCCCTTTGTCCCCCGAGCTTTGTCACCGTCGTTTCGAAATCGTGCCACGACGTTTAGCCCTTTTATAGGCGGGAGGAAATCCTCGACTCGTCCATAAAAATGGACGCCCCGACGCTCGACCGGCGACGTTCGCAAAACATAAAAATCCAACGCGATTCGAGCAATTTATCCGACGACGCAGAGACAAACGGTCGCGATTTATCATAGCCATTGCATATTTTATCTTCGTCCGTTTCGCAGGAGTCTCGCCGAGGGTGCGTTTTATGCGTTTGCGCGAAAATGAATTTTAAAACGGGGGTAAATAAAAATGTGGAGACTCGAGTAATTTATCCTGTCGAACAGACCGAGATAAACGATCGAGATTCGTTACGACCGGCGCTGCTTTTATTTCGTGCTATTGTCTTTAATCCAGGAAAATTACGTGCTCCGCGATCGAATCACCGGGGTAGGCCAGAGAACAGCCCCCTGGTCGTTTATCCCGTGGTTATTCGAGCAGTCGCGGCAGCGATCCCTCAAGAACGATCCAGGTAAATTTACAGCCGAATCGTTAAAACGATTCTCGCGAGAAGACGGCGTTCGCGGTGCCGATTCCGAGGGATCGTCATCGGGGAAGGTTGATCGCGCGGTCGGGAATCATCTTCTATAAATAATCATCGAAACCCGCGGCGCGTGGCGCGCGAGCACAACGGAATAATAGCCGCGCCGGTTAAATGTTTATTCTCGAACCGAAGAGAGTCGCGCGCGTGGAACGGAGGGTCGATCGAGTTTTATCCCGAGGAGTCGACCCGCCCACGGGCATAAATCTCGCAGGTGCGTCACCGTAACGACGATCGAGACCAACGACTGCGCACGAGGTAACCCGAATTAACGGTTTAACGAAAACGATTCGTCGCGTTGCCGAGGCTCGACGCGCAAAAGCTACTCGGCCGGTTCCATTGTTCGAGCAATCGCAGCACGAAAGACTTCCGCCCGATTCGACAGAGTCCGATTATCGAATTTAGCCGTACACGATCGAATCGTCCGCGAGCGACGTTATCGCTCCACGGCGAAACTTTCCGCGATCAAAATTCTGTGCATCCGCTGCGAGAAATCGGGGATGAAAATCTTCTTCTCTTCGAAGAAGCGGAACAAATCGATGCGTTTGGCTCCAACATCCCGCACAGCTTCGAGTATCTCTAATATGTTTAAAAAATTTCTTTGGCGATCAAGATCAACGTTGACTTCCAGAGAGAAGTCTCCCCTCTCCAACGAACGCGAAAAGATTTATCGGCGATTTTTTCACGCTTTGGATCTCTGCCAGAGCCGTATAAAACCTGATTATTGCCGACCGCTCGTGAAAACGACAACGACGATTAGAATCCACGTTAACGTTTCATTCGATTGTGCAAAAAATCGTGTAACACGCGAATCGGTTCGAACAACGTTGTCCGATTGCCGAGAGTATTCGGACGATAAAGAACGCGGACGTCGAAGGCCCTTATTAAATTTCTACGATCAAAGTTCCGAAACGTTCGGGGGAAAAATGTAATCCACGTGCCGGAAAAAGAACGACGGTAACCGTTGCGAACGTTTCGATGCGCAGAGTCGATCGAACAGCCGCAGCCGTTGCAAGACAGCCGAATCGAAGAAGTTTCTTTTTCGAGAGGAGGAAGAGGAAACGCGTCGCGTTCGAACGATGGTCTTTAAAGAGTTGGCACGGTAACCTCGATGCAACAACAAGATCGATAATTTCAACCGTGCCGGCTCGCCCGGACCGTTATCATGATTAACGAATGAGTTATAATTACGGGAAGAAGGCTAATAAAGTCGTTGAGACGTTGTCGTCCTCGAATTATCGTCGTTAGCGGGACTATTCTCGTGGTCGGTCTCTCGTCGGGCATCCCCGATCGCGACGTTCCGACCGCGTGCACATCGACGTCGTTTTCAACGTCTCTCCGTCATCGACGGTTCCGAAGCGTCGTTCTCGAAACTTCCCCGCGCCGCATTTCGTTGCGCAAACTTTAATTAACCGTTCCAACGAAACGTTCGTTGCTCGAACTTTCTTCTCCAAAGTCCTTTTAATCGAACGAATATTCGCGAAATCACGCGTGCACCTTTGCGCGCTTATGTCGCCGCAACGTCGAGTCGGTGCTCTTATATTCTAATACATTCGAGTATAGTTATATTCTTGTACTGTACAGCTCGGTGGTCGGAAAACCGCGGCGACTCTTTGGCCCCTCGAGCGTGGCCAAAAGACGGCTCCTCCACAAAATAAAAATGGGTCGACCTCGGCGAACGTACCCGGATCGGATCGAGGATGTTTTCGAGCGAATTTCGGCTCGGGAGCACCCCGATTAGGCTAACGACTATACACCTGTATGGTTTAAGCTTGAAAAATTTGGCTCTCGAAAGAAATTTCAATCGCTGTACCGTCGACGTTTGGCTCTCTCGGCCAACGAGTTTGCCGGCCACTGGCATAGCGCGTTCAAGGATATTCTTGAGCGGTATAATGTTGCTACGGTGGCTGTCGCCGTAATTCAAAATTACCTCGCGACGAACAACCCCTAAGAAAATAATAGAAGACAGGGGTTGTCGCACGGATCTGTCGCGGCGACGGACAATCGAAGATAGTAGAGAAGTCTGCCCGTCGAATACATTGGCTAGGGAAATTGATGAATCCAACTGGCTCGTACTTTTACTGCGTGCAATTATAAATTTATAAATAAATAGCCGTTCATCCGAGATGCATAAAGTGCGTGCCTAAAGGTATAGTACACTCCAGTATATTCCTGTATAACGTAACATGTTCTAGTATAATCTAACATATTCTTGTACGGTATAGCATGTTCTACGACATTCTTAGTATATCCCAGAATATTCTAGTATTATTCATCGTATGCTAATGCTGCGGCTATCTTCTTCGTGGCGCATCATTTGTAAATCACGTGGGCAGCAAGCAGTCGAGAGAATAATTCGTTGGCCGAACGAACGGTTGCGCAAGTTCGATCGTATTTATATCGCGGTGCAAAGTACCCGCATAAACAATAATTAGCGAGTCGCGTGGGAGGAACGGCAAAGTGGAACGTCCGATAAATACGATCGCGTTACCGCCGACCATCGAAATTAACCGGATCGTCGTTTCTGTCGGGATTCTCGTCTCGAAAGGGAGAGTTCGTTGGTTTCGTCGTCGCTGCGAACGCTCGAAAAGAGTCTCGAGGCTTTCGAACGTTTCAAAGCGTTCGCGGAACACCCCGAGGCGACGCCGCTGGCGGAAAAGGACGACCGTTGGCCGAGCAATAACCGTAACAATGGTCCAACAAAATGGCAACGATAATTGCGAGCAGAGTGCTCCGTCGAAGCGGCGGTGAACGCGAGATCAAATAATTGCGGAGAAGTTGGCGAACCGCGGCAAGAGTTTGCGAATTACATTTCGCTCGTACGATTTCTGAGCGAAATATGGAAACTCCGGCGATCCGTATCCGGTTTTTGCGCAGATTTTCGGGAGCAACTTTGTCCGACGGTTCGAGCATAACGAACGATCGAAACTGTTCCTGCGCGTTGCATCGCGGTCGTCGAAAGTTTCTACCGGTGTTTTTCTCTGGTAATTATGGGAAAGAAACGACGAAGCCGAGCGTTCGATAAATTCGAAATTTCGCGAAGACACCGATCAACAACGATCAACGAAAGAGAAAGCGGACGAGTCGAGAGAAATCGTTGCGAGATCCGAACAGGAGGACCGGAGAGAGGCGTCCGTCCGCGGGACGGTTTCAAAATGCTTCGTGCGAAAAATTGCACGCGACTCTCGCGATTCGAGCCGTTCCGGCGCGCTTCGTAAATCACCGTGCGAAAGTACCGTAAAAGTTTGCGTTCTGCGGTAAACTCGGGATATCGCGTTCGCCCCAAAGTCAAAGTTCGAGCCGTGACGCGTCCACGGAACGTCCCGTAAACTTCCAACGAATTCGCAACGGCGATTTTTCTTCTTTCTTCGGGCGAAACCGAGCAACGTTTTTTTAGCGATTCGACGCTTCGTTTTCGAGTTACCGGCGAGAAGTGTTGTTTTTTTTCCATTAACAACTCGAAAACGAAGACGCGCACGTCCTCGAGGATCGATCCGCGATCAGCCAGGAGAATTTTCAAAGAGACGACAATGGTTCCGTTTCGATTCGAGATTCCCGCAGGTTTCGCCGTGGAAGCGAGACTGCGCGAGGACAAGTTCGCGCTCGAACGGTTCGTTAACGACAATGGTGTCGCGACGAGCTGGCAAATTAGTTCCCGAGTTTGTTCGCAGCTGGGGAGCGAGCGCCGAAATCATATCGACGCAAACATTTAAACGATTTACTTCGACCAACAATTTATCGGAGACAGGAAACAGGAAGTTCGCTGGAACGACACTTAACGGGAACACCTGCCATCCGCGCGAAAGTTTAATTGGGAACGTAAACGCTCCGCGGACGGAACTTTCGTTGCCCGAGCCGTACGCTCGTTGCTGAAAAATGCGGCGGAACTCGCGCCGACTTCGAACGTGTCTTCGCGTCGAACCGATCTTGTCCCTTCCGGCAACTCGTTCGAATTCGAACGAGGAAGATATTCGGGCAGCCCTCGGCGCGAACGAAAGTACCGGAATTTATCTCCCTCGCGTTCCCATCGGCCGAGGGTGCCGTCCATCGAAAATCGTACGTTGTCGGACCGAAACGTCGACGCGATACCGTAAAATGGTGAAACGTATCGCGGGTCGATCCTCCGGCACGAATTTAAGCCGGGTTTGACAGTTTTCGATGAAAACAACGGCTCGCCGATGCGTGAATTCGATTTCGGAGGCAGAAACCACGTTTCTCCGTGCATGCGGCAAATCAACGACGCGGAAATTAGGAAAGGACGGAAATTGTAGCTCGGAGCGCGTGCCAATCGACGATAAATGTTGCGGAACCGGTCGCTCGATCGTTGCGTAATAAATATAAAGATTATCGATATTTTGACTCACCGTTGGCGAATTTCTGGCGGATCGACGATCACGTTCCACGAACAGCAAACATGGCACTCTCTGCGATCGCGTTTCCTCGTCGTAGCAATTCCTCGTCGTAGCAATTCCTCGTCGTAGCACTTCGTCGTCGTAGCACTTCCTCGGCACTCAAAATTCTAGCGACTACTAACGACTCGGAGATCGTTCGCGGACGTTCGGTTATTCGTCGCTCGTCTCTCTGTTTACAAGACGCAGCCGAGGTTAATCCGTCTTCTCGCGGTACGCCGGCATTGTATACGGTCGGAAGGGGCCAACAAACTCATCGATACCTTCGAACGACAACAATCGCCGTATCGCGAGCCTTCGAACGATCGGGGTACGCCCCCCGCTCGAAATCTAGAAAAACTGCAACAGAATTCTCCCGGGCAGAAAAGATTAATCGGTCGTAGGTTTTCCGACGGGGCTGCGTCGATTCGACGGGAAGAGGGAGGAATGAACGCGCGCTTGTGGCCTCGGGAGACGGGCAGGAAGGGCGCGGTTGAAATTTACGGGAGAACTATCGAATTCGCGTATAATATCGTACAGGACTACCCTAAGTCGCGTTTCGAGATTCCTTCGAGATCTTGGGACCTCGAAAGGTCGCGCGACCCCTTCCTCCGTATCGCGACGAGGATTTCAACGCAATTATCGCGACGCGTGTGCTCGTGGTGGTTTCGAAGAGGCGCGATGCCTCGAGGCAGCCGGACAATCGCAATTAGCTCGAGCGGAATCGCCTTGCTCCGACATCGTTCCGGACAGCTTAGAGGTTGGTCGATCGTCGGATGGCTCGCCCGCGATATCTCGTTCTCCTTTTGATTACAGTTTCCTGGGGAGACGGTCGAGGGAGGCGGGGTCCCGGAGGATTTACCGCGGAATCACGACACCTCGCAGATGTACATACGGGAAGACTGCGAGCTGGAAGTTCCATCGAGATTGGACAAATTGAAATTGACTCGGCGACGCTCCAGGGAGGACGGCGAAAGAGGAGACGTCGGGGGTGGAGAACCGGATAGCGAATCCGTGGAGCCGCGGCGGTGAGCGGTGAGACGTTCGTCATGGTGGCGAGATCGTCGGTGCTCGGCTTTCGCAAAGTCAAAAGGTAGTGAGAGTTCGCGAGTCGTTCGAAAAGAAACCCCGAAGAACCAGCGGGGAAGAGACTGTCGAAGATCCGACGGTGAATCGAACGAGGACGGATGTTGGAAAATGGTGTGAGGTGAAATCGAAAACGATCGACGGACGGAAAAGACGAGAGAAGCGGGGAAAGCCGATGACGAGGCAGCGGGCGAAGAATCGCGACGAAAGTAGCCGGAAACGATGGAAACGAGCTACGAAGCGTTCACCGACAACGATCTCTACGATGCCGGTCTATTGTCCTCGACGAATCTGCCGATCAATCGAACCGACGCCGTGGTGCCGATCGAGTGCAAACAGGCGATCGACGAGACCGGTCTCTTCGACTTCATCGTCTGCGGCGTGCTGGTCAACGTGATCGGCCTGTTCGGCATATTCGGCAACACGATCTCGATGATCATCCTCTCCAGGCCGCAGATGAAATCGTCGATCAACTACCTGCTGATCGGCCTGGCCAGGTGCGACACGGTACTCATCGTAATCGCGGTGAGTCCTCCTTTTTATTTATTTCGCTGACTATCGCCGACGCGTTGAGGAACGGTCTCGCGAGACCTCGGAGCGGTTACGCGATTTACGCGAGCACTTTCGGCGTCGCGACGGAAGAGCTTCTTAAAAGGGTTGGTCGTAGCGACGCAGTAAATTTCGAGAACGCGAGAAGGAGAACGAAAGACGCGAAAGAATCGGTACCGACGTTCGCGTCCCAAACCGTCGCGAAACCAAAAGCATCGAAGTCGTCGTTGAATTACATATTTCTCTTCCGACAAGCAGTGCCGTCAAAAACGCGTTTGAAGAAGAAAAAGTGACCGAGCATCGCGTGTTCGTAAAGATCGTCGATTACAAGATCGTAGCAAAGGTTTGCCGCCCCGGGGGTCGAATTCGGAACTGCGGTTCGTTTGCGTTTTTGCCAAACGATTCCCCGGATTGGAATCCGTGCGTAAACCGACACGGCGAACGAAACAAGCGAACCTCCACCGAGCTGTAGTTCGTTCGGTCTTTCCAAACGGTTTCACGGTTTCCCCGCTAAACTTGGGATCGGCAAAGATCAACGTCGCCGTACCGGATTTGCAAGATCCCGATAAAAGTGGTGCTCGTTGCAGCGACGAAGAGCAGAAAGAGGGAGAGAGGGAGAGAGAACTGTTTACTCACGGAAAATATCGTTCGCCGCCGCGTTACGTAAACCTAAGGAGTCCCATCGTCGAATGAAGTTCTCGCGGTCGATGCCGAGATCCCCGAGGGTGTTCGACGACGAGCGTGGTTACTCGGACGAATCCGAGATGCCGGCTCGAACGTTTAAGTCTCGATACCGCAAAGTTTGCTTTCGGTTTCCGTTTCTCGTCTGCCTCGGGATCGTTCCGCTTGCACGGGACAACGCACCAAACGCGAGCTTGCCACTTTCGAGTTACTTTCCGAAATTCCGGCCGTGCCGTGGAAACGTGGAGACGCGAAAACGGGTCGCAACGAGACAACCGGGAGGCGCGCGACGGGAGCCGACGTTAATGAAATTCCAATTCCAATTGCAGGTGTTGATCTACGGTCTACCGGCGATCTACGCGTACACCGGACTGCTGTTCGACTACAAGTTTGTCGTCTACCCGAAGATCGTACGGTTCCTGTACCCTCTGTCGTGCATGGCGCAGATAGCGACGGTGTATCTGACGTTAACGGTAACTCTGGAGAGATACATCGCGGTCTGTCATCCCCTGAGGGCGAGGTCCTTCTGTACGTACGGCCGAGCTCAGCTGGCTGTGCTGGTTATCGTGATATTTTCCTTCGTTTATAATCTACCGAAGTTAGTGTTCACCCTGATATATTTCTACGTTTCCCGGCGATCTCGAATTTATACGAGGCGAAACGGTCGTGGAACGTCTCGTTGAACATTCTGTGCCGTTGCTCGTAGATTCTGGGAGATAGACTTCTACACGGAGACGCACTGGAAGTACAACGTGACGGTGCTGTGCCTGTACCCGGCGGAGCTGCGTAACAACGACCTGTACGTTACACTCTACGTTCACTGGATGTACTTCTTCATCTGCTATCTGTTCCCGTTCCTCGCTTTGGTGATATTCAACGCGGCCATCTACAAGCGGGTGAGCACGCTTCGGCCGCTGATCGAACGCGTCTGAATCAATTTGCAAAAAGCAATTTGCTCGCGAAAGTACGGTGGAGCGTCGATCGTCCGAACCGATTATTATTAACCGCAGGATCGAAAGCAGCGAAACAAGTTGTACGCTTATCCGTAACCCAGTTTCGCGATGTCCATAATTTCGGCGGGAATGACTCACCGAAACGAGTCGTTCGATTCTAACGAGCACTCGCATTACCATTCCCACGACGATCGACCGAAGGAAAATAGAAATGCTCGCCGATACGCGAACGATGCGCGAAGCGACACATGCGGGTTTGCACTTTTTTCTGCCCGATAAAGCGCTCCAGATAACGACGAGTGCCATCGCGATGACGTAAATTTTTCGCGAACCTCTTTCTACATTTCCACGCGCATTTTTTGCGAAACTCCGAGGCTGCGAGCTTCCCCGTCGCGACGTGGAAGAGTTCAAAGAAATTCGAGATTTCTGAGACGAACGCGAGCGATATTTCCGTTTGCCGATTCGCGATTCGACGTTTCGTTTTCGTTCGCAACTCGAAAACGACGCGACGACGGATCGAACCGCGCGAACAAACGAACGAAGACTATACTAGAATCTCGCGTCTCGATGTTTCTTTGAACTTTACGAGACACACCGTGCAAGTTCTCTATAGTTTCCATAAAGCGATCGCGGTTTCGTACGCGTGCCAAAATTTACGGACGCGCAGCCGATTCGCTCGCGTCGCAGCTGGCACCGCGAACGCGGCGACGCTCGTGACCGATTTTCACCGTCGCTTCTTTTTCTCTGGCGACTCGGATTCGCGGTGCGGAAAGTGCAAAGCGAGGGCGCGAATACGCCGACTCGTCCCTTTTTCGCCAGCGCAGATTTATCGCGTTAACGGCGAGCCTCGCTACGGCACCGAAGCTTTCCGTCGCGTCTACGGCAATTCCCTTTATTGCGATTAGGGTGTAGGTAAATATATAAGAGAAATTATGCGAGTCGCTCGAGCGTTGCGGCACCAATCTCCTAAATGGCGACTCGCCAGATAAATCTTTCCGCGCAGCGTCGCGCGCGTTTCCCCTCGGGCCGCGCAAGAAATTTCGCGTCCAGACGAACAAACAATTCCCCGGCGAACGATTCGCAGCCACTCGATCCGCCGTTCTTTCCCTCGTAACTCCGTCGGCCCCGAGTCTTTACGAAAATAAAAGCGCGAGTCGCGGTAAAGTCGCACGAAATGTCACCGCCTCGGGTCCGAAACGTCTCGCGGTAAAGTCGATTTAGTCGTTCGAACAGCTACGAGATAAGCGCGTTTCGGACCCTTACGGTCGCGGATCTACTCTTTCGTCCGGTAAGAAATGCAATTAGAGAAAATTACCCGCTTCCTCGATACGAAAAGAGAAAAGAAGAAGAAAAGTGAGTGACTTATACCGCTGAAATTGAGCCGCAAACGCGTTTGTCGTATCGCGAGAAAGATAAGAGACGTTTAGACGGCCTCCTATAGCCGAGACGTCCCGTGTCCGCGATAGAAGCGCTCGTCGGCGGTAAATTATATCGAGAGTTTAGATACAGAGATGTTGGGTTGCGTAAAAACCGTGCAAAGCTATCGCAAGCCGAACGGAATCGTTTGGCAGGATGGAAGAATGATTAACCGAGTCGGGGGATTTGCGTGTTGCAGGTGAGAAAGGCGAACAGAGATTTGCAACAGCTGTCCCGACACCAGAGGCGCGAGATCGGGCTGGCGACCATGTTGCTCTGCGTGGTGATCGTATTCCTAATCTGCAACATCCTGCCGCTCGCCTCGAACATCCACGAGACTTTCCTGTACGATCCGCCGCTCTGGTTAGTGCAAACGGGCAACCTGCTCGTCACCATCAACAGCAGCATCAATTTCATCATCTACGTGATCTTCGGCAGGAAGTTCAAGAGGATATTCCTGAAGCTGTTCTGCAGCCCGAAGCTGTTCGGCCCCGGGAGGGACAGCCCGGAGTTCCTGACGTACGACGACTCGATCGTCACCAACACGACCAACTTGGAACTGAAGAATTCGATCAGGCATTATCACCAGAACCGCTCGAGCACCATCAGCCGAAACAACAACGTTTCGAACGGCAGCACGAGGCAGAGCGCGAAAGGGTCCGCCGGTAGGCCGGGAAGCCCGAGCCCTTGCGTCTATTATCCTGCCAGAAGTCCCGTAAGGAGTCCCAGCCAAATGTCGAGGACCTCCAGCAATCATAACGGGTGGAGCAAACGGGACGATTCGGTTCTGTAGCGAACCACGCTCGAGATCGAACGGACGCGTCCTCCGAAAAGGATCTCGTCCTCGATCCGTCTCGATCGTTCGGCTCTCGGAACAGCGATTCGCGAGCCCGTGCTCGGTCCTTCCGGAAAAGGGAAAGCGTACCGGAATTAACGCCCGGTTCTTCTCGGCTACCTTTCGTCCGTTATCCGTGTCTTCGCCACTTTCTCTCGAGAAAGGTTCGACCGTAGATCGGAGCGGTTCTTAACCCCTTGGCCCCGTATAACGGAGACTCGGTCTCGCGACGAACATTTCGAACGATATCGTTCGAAATACGTATCTTGCTCGTTTCCGATGAACTGGAATGAAATTCTATTTCTCCGTTATCGATATTTAACTGCTAGCGAAAGATATAGGAATACGAGGAATATAAATTTTCTTTCTCCTCTAGGAAATTACAAACGTACGAGGAGAAACTTCGATCGTTGTAGCTGTAAAGAAAATCGTAGAGCAAAGGGGTTAACCGTGGCGACGATCGGAAATTGTTTTTCCAGTTTATTCGATCGTTGATCCTCCGAGGTTTCGTCGGGAGCGTTGGGTCAGCGAAAATTGGAGGTCGAGGACCGAAGGGCCATTCTACCGTAGATGCTTGCGCGACCGTGTTTCGACAATTTGTCGGAAACTCGCGATACCGTTTCAACGATCGATCGAACTCGCAAATTGCGATGCATTTAAATATGCAACGCGTGACTGCTTCGTCGTGTGTGCGTGTGCGCGTGTGTATGTGTGTGTATATATATAAATATATATATATTTATATATATGTATTGTATACAAGGCATTTCGGCGTGACAGATATGTAAATGGACGTGTTTCTGCGAGCGTGCGAGGTCATCGTTCGAATTCGCGCACCCTCGTCGCCGGGAAATTCGCGAACCTTCCCCGCGCAGTTCTTTGTCCATCGCTCGAAAGGATAAAGCGTGTCGGACGCGACGAACGATCGCCTCGTATGGACCCGAATCGATCGTAAGTAGGGCAATATGTAAAACTACGTGTCAAAGATAAGATTATTAAAAAGAACGAGAAATCGGAGAACGCGTCGAAACAACGCTAGAATGCAGCACGCATTTGTTTCGAGCGATTTGTAAATACGACTCGTCGACTATGCGTATCACGGATTTTGATATGTTCGAGAATGATTCGCGTTGCGCGAGCCGCAACGTTCGCGACAACGACGCTTCCTTTCCCAAAGAACAGATTTACAAAGAAAGATACGACCAACGGATCTTCTAGACTTTTCCGTTGTTCTTGCAAGACTTTCAAAGACGTCGGACGTCTCGCCGTCGAAGGAGAAATGCAAACGCGAGTACAGTATTATTAAATTTTCGCCGACGGTTACGATGAACGAACGGCATCACGACACTGTGCGCGGAAATTTATTTCGAACGTACGCACGACGATTATTACCAGCGTGAACGTCTTTGACACGCGGAGACCCGCGAAAGTGTTGGTAGTTTTGCTTCGATTCTCTTGACCCCGCGTCGCGCTCTTAAAATGGAAATTTACGTAAAACGGCTCGACCATCGAAACTTCAAAATCGTTTATACATTTTAAATCCCAACGTTTTACCTGCCGGCGATGACTCGAAGATTTCTTTCAAAATAAACACGTTGAATGCCGAGCGAATTTTCTGTACTTCGGACAAGTTTAATTTATTTTATTTGCAGAAGCGATCGGTGTTATCGAAGAGAGTTGTTGGTTACCGGATAACGAAGCTCTCGTCTCGTACCACGATTTCGGTAACTTCCACAATAATATATCGATGTTCGATGCCATTGATTTAACGATGATCGCTCTTAAACGATGCAACGATGCCGGTCACCGGTGACCATCGTGGCATTCAACGTGTCAAAGACTCGTCGATGAATTTCTCGATGTAGCAATCTTTTTCGTAAGATTGCAAGCTGTCTCTGTGTCTCGTATTATTATTCGGTATAGTTATTCGGAAAACAACGATCGAGGTTCTTAAAAAATCGATCGACAACGTTCGGGTAGGCTATGCGTGTCGAGGAACGCGAGATCGAACGAAAAAGAAAATATGATCGCGCGTGCGAACAGTTTCGCGGGTCGATAGTATTTCTGTTCATCGTATCGCATCTTGAATTATTCCGATATATTAAGGTGTATTAGACAGATGAAAGAAGGAAGAGATTTATTTTTGTTACAATACGCTATCCTGCACTAGATAAATAAACGAATTAATAAATAAATAAATAAAGACGTACCACAATTTGATTCGTAGTTTCTTGAGAGTAACGTCGTACGGAAAACCTGCGCGTATCCTGATTCTTCTGGATCTACACCTTAGCATTTCAGAATTACATACGAACGTGTACCTGAGACCATTTACCATATAAGTATCTATTGCGTAGATCTTTTAGATTCTTCTCACATTTTTCTCTTGTAAACGTGAACTTTGATTGTGAACCGATTTCCGAATTCGTTGTTTCATCGAACTCGTCGAGACTTCTATTAGATTCGAAAGAAACATTACTCGAGACGCACGATCACGCGAAACTCACGTGTAAATATCTAAATAGAAAATATTCCACTTCGATATGCTTCTCCAAGCGAGTCTTGATCGAACGAACGAGAAGCACACGTTTCGTTTCTATTCGTGATGGATAACGAAATTTCAAATTGAATAGAGGGAAAAGAAACGCTCTTGTAATTATACGACAAAAATATTAAACAAACTATAGTTACAGTCGGTGTACAAAGTACTCGTACACCCTTTACAAACGCATAACTTTTAAAACATTTAATCGAAGATCGATCGGCCGATCAAGCGATACGCGAATAATGTCTTTTCTTTTAATTACTATCGGTTCGCAATTGCGAAGGGAAAGATGAAGCTCATATTTTTAAAATATGAAAGGTACCTTTCAAAGGTTCAAACGAGTTACATAGGTGCACAAAGTTTCATCGAAATTGGTCAAGATTACTATAAAATATGATTGATTAAAAATAATAAAAATTCTTTATTTTCCTTAACTCGGACTCGGTTTGTTATAGGGACAGGTAGAAAATGGAAAAATCTTTTTTATAACTTCAACCAACCGATGATTCTTAATTAATTTCATTTACGTGTTACCTGGCAAACCGATCGTTATACGATACAAAAACTGAAATTGTCAGGTCCAATTTTAAAATAGTTATTCACTTTTAAAGGGTGCACAAATACTTTTAACCCAGACCTTACGTACATTATCGTAGTCTAGACAGAAAATTTCTATCAAGCTATTATTATATGGGAAATATTTGTGATTATGTATGTATATATACATGTATAATGTCTAACCGATAAGAATCGCAAAATCGTATATTACAAATAAAGTAAATCACTTACACGATATTCGTAATTTTTCTTAGTTTAACGATACACCTACGTAGATGTAATTTCGATTAGTTTCCTATCTTCCATCGGCAATGAAAAGACATTCTATGTATGTACGATCATACATGTGCTCCACGAAAAAAAAAAACCACGCGTACCTGAGCAATGACAATTAATTTATTTCGTAATTCGTCTATAGTATTAGATACAAGAAATAAATAAAAGTAAATCTAAACAACGTGTCTAAGAGAGAATAGACACCATAACCTATTGCATCGCAAATTTAACTGTACGAGTTATACAAGTTTTAAAACGAACTACTTTATTTTACGTAGGTCATAATTACAATGTCGAAATGATTATATAATACGTCTATCAGCATCGATTTTAAACTTTCTTCACCATAGGGGTCCCTCCAGTTTTCCTTGGTTTTAGTATCAGGTAGATAATTAGCAGAGCTGTTGCAGCATACGTCGCTTTTGCCGTCTGCAAACAAAAATAATATTAATTTCAGCATTTACGAAAATTTCGACGCAACATTGGTTTGAAACGACATTGAAAGATGTTGTGAAACGTTGCGAAGAATTGAGGTTATATACTAACGTTTGCCCGACCAGTATCGGTGACACTGTTGAAGTATTTCGACAATCCGGTAAACTTTGGTGCTTCGTCTCCTGCCATTTTATCCACTAAAGAAACAACGACCGCGATAAACGTATATTTGCAACAGAGAGAAAGAAAATACTTGGAATTTTGAAGATAATTACACGACTAACGTACAAGTCAGTACAAGTAATACGACTTACGTGACCGTCGACAGTCGATGTTATATTATAGCAGTCTGCCACTAGATGGAACGATCAGCGTCCAATGACGTACACAGAAATTCCATATATTTCAAAGTCAAAAGTAGTTTAAACGATTCATCGACAATTTCATAAAATTATTTCAGGACATTAAGAAAATATGAACAATTTAATAATAACAAAATAGTACTTTATTAGGCTTAACAGTGTTTTAATGTAATAAAATAAAAGTACTTGATTTAATGAAATTAAAAGAAAAAGTCTTGTGAATAGTAACCAATAAACAATGCTTAATTGGTTTGTATCGGAGGTAAAATATATTGCCTAAAAAATAAGAGAAAGAAAATGTTTTATCATTTTCCTCGGCTTTCGATGGAAAATTTCAACTTTTCGAATGCACATATTATTATCTAGAAAATATGATATATGTATTATAGTATGCAACATTCAGAGAATATCATATTCAAGGAGTTCGACCACGGGTGGCAAATATTTGATCTTTCGTGACTAAAACACTATAGATTCTATAAACACTATAAAATTGAAACTTTCTCTTTAAAACGATACCATAAACATGAATCTAGTATTCTTTTTAGTTGTTTTATTTCACCGACTTTATAATGGTACAAGTTATGATTCTAGAGGCAAACGAAAGATCGTCCCTTGAAATATTTGACACGCGTAGACGAACGCTACACGTATCAATGATATTTACCCAAAATTCATGCATGATTGAACCACTCTCGAAAGTATTCTGCACAAGAAGATTATTTAAATCGTACGAAGAAACGATTTTCAATTTCTTCAACAATTTCAACGCTGATTTTACTTGTATGAGACAAAGATTATTAACACCGTCCACAATATCCTTGATTTTCTGTGTGTTGCTACTAAAACAAACAAACAAAATCATCGTAGTTTTCGTAAAATAGTAATTTTACTTTTTTTCGGCGATTTCAACAAGCCGGAAATAACGTATCGATATTCATGAATTTTCTTAAAAAGTTTCTAAGTTTATTATTCAATTATATTACTTACTTGGCTGATTCTATAAATTCTATCGAACAACAGGCTTTATCAACTATCACGAATGGCGCACAAATATCTCTTATCCGCAGAACATTCATCATACTCTGAATGTTTGCAATTTTAGTGAACGGTAAAAACTCTTCCACAAATAACCAGCATTTTTTTTTATAATGGATTATATGGATTTGGCGCGATGGTATTTCTAAATATAAAATCGTATAAATGAAATACTCCGGTCATTCGCTAAAATGTAGCTACAGATGTGCTTACCAAGTAATTTGATATATACTCTATAACTTAGACACTTATCTATTGACAGTGGAGGGCATTTGCTATCTTGTAATTGACTTTGATTGCACGTTGTTTCGGTACTCTTGTTTTTTATGGATTGCAGGGACATGTTATTGCATTTTTCATCTGCATCTTCGGGCATTGCTGTCAACGGGGATAATCTATTCAACATAAACGAGGTAGATGGTCGCGTCGAGTATCCCTCATCGACGCATTTGTTGTCTTGCATAGTAGATCCCAGAAATGGAAAACTATTAATCGGTAGCCACGACATAGTCGAACAATCATCATCACAACTCAGATCGGTGCAAGTAGTTGTCAACGGAGGTTGATGTTTTAAGATAACAGTTTCCTCTTGCTTCTGTTCATGTTCCTGGGAACGAATCCTGAGATACGATGGCGTATACTTACAAGCATCGTCATCTTCCGAGAAAAAACAATCTTCATTTTCTGCATCTAAGTGACTCGTTATGTCATAAAGGTCATTTACACCATCAATCGTTGAAAGAGAATTTAAAACGACTCCTGTATTGTTGGTAACATTAGGTTGCGAGTAATCGGTAGAATAAAGTTTCGAGTTAGTATCCGTATTATCTATCTTGCTTAACTGGCAAGTAGAATAATACTGTTCACAGTCGAACGGGTTTTTTGATTCATCGAAATTTGCATTTAGGACAGCAGTATTATTTTCTTTAAAAATGGCAATGTCATGTTTGATAGCTGGTTCCTGAATCTTGTTCGAAGCATGCAAGTTACTACTGCTTATACAGTTTTCTTGCGATCTCTTTAACTTTTTTAATAAATCAGCCTTGAAGGGATTAGTCTCTTTTATTGGTATGTTAGAGCTCACAGATTTCTCGAATGCGTTTGGTAAATCATTATTCACGGCATTCGCGAATGGATTAAGACTGCTCGCATTAATTTTTGGAGGGGTTTTTTCACATTCCAGAGGTACTCCAATCGTTGCAGATTTATTTAGAAACAACTGGCTTGTTCTGTCTAAATTATTGCCTTCAATCGTAGCGATACTTGAATACAATGCGTCCAATTGTTTGAACGAATGTTGTAGCAAGCCAATATGGTTGTCCGAATTTTCATTCAACAAATCACGAGAAAAATTTTCAATTTTCTGCACATCGTTGATAGCAAGTAGATTACCATTATCAGCATTTACTTTTAATATATTTGTTGCTACAGAATTGTGATTAGCGTTCAAACATGATGCGGTGTCCATTCTATTTGAATTATTTTCGTTTTTCATTGAATCATCGCCTTTTTCCGAAATATTCATCGCTTTGTTAAAAAGCATGTGAAATATTGAGCCTATTTGAATTTGCAATTTTAAGTTTTCATTCCATAATTGCAATAGATTTTCCGGCGAAATGTTGACCTTATTTTCAGTCTCATTACAGATTGGTTCATTTTGCGGTATACTTGGTCGTGTAATTCCAGGGGGAGCTTTATTTTTAGCCTCTGTCTGGTGTTGTAAATTTTCCGACATATAAAATTTTCCAGGAAATTCATGTTGCGAAGAAAACTTCAAATTATAGTCTTCTAATGTACTCTTCGGGGATACTAAAGGAACGTTGTCAAGTATTTTCTCGTTTTCATTATTGACCGCATCAGAATTGTCAGAGTCCGAATGGTAGCAATATTTGGGAGAAAGCAGTAAATTTTCTTCCACGTATAACAATAAATTGAGCATATCAACTTTGTCTCCCTATTTACAAAAAAAAATGAAGAAAAGTAAATATATTAAACAGTGCGATATTCTAAAATAAGAGTATCGAACAGGTGATTCTTCTCCTTTTCGTCTGCCCTGCAAACCGCAAGACGACCCTATCCTGCTTTAGTTGTACGAGTTCAGCAGTTGTCGCGTCCCACTTTCAATCAACAAAGGATTTATGTACATGTGTAGCGTACATGTAACGGTGACTAGCTTGTAGATGATAGAACTTATGTGGCACCTCAAGAAACAGATCAGCAAACTAAAAAAAGAATGAAAAAGGCCGTCCTTCTATGATTCTGCGGAGCAGATGGAAAGGAGAAGGAGTCGTATTTGACTCACAGGTAGCCAGTTCAACATTTCTTCTCTAAACTGAACATATTCATCTATTAAATTACATAAGCACATTAGTTTGGGAAAAATGATTGCTTTATGAGATCAATGCACATATTGTAAAGATATTGGTATGAAGTAAAAGTACACAATTAAATTTTTTGTTACGATATTTTTATTGTCTGATTGAAAACGTAATACATGTAAGTGAAGTGATAACATAAAGATCGTATTTTTCCCAAAAAAAGAAAAGAAAAGTAGACATTTATATGGATTTCGAGCAAATAAAAAAATTCTAGATAGTAACATTATTGAAAAGGTAAAATTAGCTAAGATAAAGTAAGTAAAATTGCATTCACTGTAACAGTCGTAAATAAAATTATTCGTATAGTAAAGTCGTGTTAAATTCCATCAACTCCGATCTGAAACGTTGTACTTATCGTATATAGAAATTTGAGGCCCCTCAAGGAGCATATCCCTCAGCAGTGAGTTATTCAAGCAGATAAAACGACTTTACTGTATAACGTTTCGGAACGGAGACGCTGGCATTTAACGCATCATTACTGCATACATATATAATAACATCTCGAAACTTAGGAACTAGTATTCATTTGTCGATTATATTGCCCTTCAACTTCTCAGACCGTATTATAAATGCCTAAGTGGAGTATTCACTGCTTGAATTATCAAAATTTATATTTGTACTCTTTGCGCTGTTCGCTCCATTTATATCTTCAATAAAACCGGAATTATTTACTTGTTCTTTGGATAGGCGAGCGTCATATTCTAATGTCCTATTAACATTTCTATTAAACGGAGAGTCACTCTTCAAGAAGTAATGAAGATCAGTATCTCTCATGTGGATATACCATTCTTCATCGCCAGATCCAATTGATTCTAAATCAATATCGTCGAAAACTGGTACTGAAGGCACAGTTGTCGTTACGTCGGGTGAAAACGATTTACTGATTGGTACCAATTCTGATGATATTTTTTTCGATTCATTCTCTACCAACTCTTTTGCTTGTAATGTGATTTGCCTTTTATCAATTACTTGTCCCGTCAAGTTATGCTCTTGCGTGTCAATTGATTGAACAGACCCTGATTCTTCTACCAAATCAGACGCTTCTAAAAATACTGATCTTTCTAAGAATGTTGATTCCTCATATGACTTATCTCTGCTCAGAGATTTGGATAATTCCAATGACTCTGAACTTACTGAGGGTTCGGGTTCTTTGCTAGATTCATTTTTGTCTATATGTAACTTTGACGTGTTCGAGTTGTAACTGTAACTCTTTTCACTAAAGTCATCTGAATCTAACACCGACGAACAACTTGACTGGTTTATCTTCATCAATAATATTTCTAGCAATTTCTGCTGAGGAATGCGTGATTTCATATGTATATAATTGTTCTCAATATGAGATGTACTATTACTATCAGAATTAATTTGTAAATTTTCATCAGAAATATTTGTTTTATTATCAACGTCGTTCGAATGAGAAGAATTGTTACTAATTATGCTACTTTTCTCCTGTACAGACGCGGAAGATGATTTACTATGTATACTTTTTGATGAATCTGTCGAGGACTCAAGAATTTCAGTGGATGATTCCTTTTCCACTAGAATATCCAAAATTTTTTCAGGAATACATATCGTCTTGTCTGTTAAATTACTCAGCGCCCGTTTTTGTATATTTCTTAATACTAGCGGAGAAGGATCTTCCACTTTATTGATATTTCCATTAGGCAGCCAGCCTATGTTCTCGTCTCGTTCAGCAAAATGAACACTATTCTTTACTGCTCTCGAAAAGTAGTTTTCAGGCAATACTATTTTTTCTCGCTTTTCCAATAAAGACTTATAGGTTTTTTCCGTAAAATTTTGTTGCACATTTTTATTTTGTGTTATATTTTTCTGAACGACAGACCAATCTATGTATTTGAACTCGCGCTTTTCATTGTATACATCGCTATTAAGATTAACCTCGTCATTAGGATCTTGTATGTGAAAATAATGAGCATATATTTTCGGCATGTATCTATAATTTCTTAAAACATTATCTTGTTCGTTCAACGTTTTACAAATCGTTTTCTCTTTTGTAAATTGGACAGAAGTAGGATCGTCGTTACGATCATCATTATCTTTATCCTGATTATTACAGCGAGAATTATCACTTTTATTTAATACTGGATCACAGTTTGAAGATTGTCTAATTACCGCGTGGTCATTAAATTCTGTGAAGTTACCATCAGAAGATTGAGAACTTCGTTTAGGAGTAATAAATTTTTCATATAAGAATTGTAACTTTGGCAACGGTTTCCCTACATTTCTTACCGGCTTTACGACTGTATTTGAAGATTGTGTTTTAGAATTTTGTTGTTTACTCTTCTGACATTCTACAAAGTAATGATATGGAAAATTTCGTTTCTTTATACACACCATTTTCCCATGTTCTGCTAGATTCTGTTCGACTAGCCAATCATTGATATGTACATCCTCCTCTTCTAATGTGTCAGTTAACGTAATTAGCATAGAATTATCCTAAATTAAAAAAAATATTGGTATTAGTAATTTCTCTTTTTTAAATTACTAAACGTATTTTTTAATGAATACATTGAAAGTTTTAATTTTACCGTTTCATTGATCCATTGCGATTCTACTGTTGCAACTAAAGGTATGCATGATGTTCTAACAGCAAACTGATGAGTGGCATTGCGTGACCATTTTGTTGATTTATACGGCCTTACATTATATAAACCACAAGGTATAGCTTGTGCTGGTAGATTAGAAAACTTTCTATGCAAATAATACACTTCATTTGCTTTATATGTTTTCAGTGTACCATAATCATAAAACATTACCTGTAAATTATCATCGATAACACAATTTCTACCATGTTAGTTTCACTCAACATTATTTCTGATAGATTAATGAACTTACAATCACTTGAAAATCAGGTTTCACTGTTTTAATTATTCCCCTATGCCATATATTATTATAGATGCAAGCACAATTTAAACCTTTTTCTAATATAACAGGCGGTACAATATAATCTTGACAGTTAGTTTCATAAAAATTACTAGAAAAGAATAAATATCTACCATTTAAATCTATTATACATCGCAGGAGTTTATTTCATTTGTACATACTGTAAGTCATCCATAAGTGATTTAAATGCCTTTTGTTTTTTTTCGAAGCTGTATCCAGAAGAATGTAGGTGTGAATACTTCTACCACAACAACCTCTATATAAGGTTTTTCTTTACATACCAACTCTGTAACATTTAATTGACCTACACTTTCTCCAATAGTTACTACACACTCTGGTATCATTTGATTGCATGTACTAAGTGTCTGAAAATTGACAAAACATAAAATATTTCTAAAGTTTATCAAATTTGAATCTTTCTATCATATTATTTTGACAAACAAGTTATGTACCACAACTGTTGGAAGAGCTTCATTTTCATTGTCTATTGGGTAAACCTGATGTAACTTTGTAAGGTTAACAGCTTCCCGTTTCTCCTTCGAATGAATAGAAAGCATTTCTGCTTTACTATGATAGAGTATGAAATCTCCAGTGTCATCGATCTGTACACAGCGGAAAATATTAGGCAATTTCGATGCATACTCTCTAACACTACTGAAACCAAGTTCAGTATAATTTAGAGGTACTTTGTATTCTTCTAAATACTTTTCTGGAAGATCAGCACACCAAATACCATCAGGATTATTCTGAATAAGTTTTTCCAAACGAAACCTGACTCTACTATTTATAAGATCCTCTATGTGTTTATTTTCAATATTATTTTCATTCTCTACATTGCCGTAGTTACTATTGTTCACATGGGTTGTATCATCACTGCAATTATAGAAATTGTATGATTTACTTATATTGGATTTGGATCTTTCATTAACTTCTTTGAACTCATTGTTTGCATGAGATACAAAATCAAGATCATCTCCATCTGAGAAATTATTTAAATCCTCCTCTCCAGCTGCAGTCTCCATTGACAATTTTGAATCGGAGATTTGCAGTTTCTTTTGGACTGGAAAAATTTTATTGGTGGATAAAGAAATTTTGTGCGATAACCTGTAAAGCTGTTCTTCCATTTCTCTCATTGTAATATTTATGTGTGGCAGGCAATCTTGTACTTTTTGCAATACATAGTCCTTATTGACACCATCTGGATGTTCATTAACTATACTAATTATAAGGCTCAGCACTTCTGCCGGTATTTGTACCTTGAAAGGGGCAGTTGTTGGGTAATAATGACTCGGTTTAAACACTCTTCTACCTAACATAGGCTTTTCAGTTTTTTGGCTGTTTATTAGCTTGCTAATGTGTTTGGACTTATTGGATGCGATACCTTTTAGGTAAACCGCACCATTCCTATATTCTATTTGAATAGACCTTGACATACTTTGTAAAAAGTTCATTAAAGAAGAATATCCTAATTCTTTCCAGGGTATTCCTTCTCCTGCCATTTCATAATAATCTTTGCATAATTGGGATAACAAGCATCCTTCTTTGTACGAAACTAATAACGCTATTATCATGGTCTGTGAATCCTCACATTTCTGAGATGTTTGCATGGTGGAATTTTTTCTTGAACTTATCGACGTGAGTTATGAGTTCTTACTTGTTGATTCACGTAACAAAGTATTCACAACCGGTCCAAACTTCAGCACGAAACTTTGACAAAAAATATATGAATTTTAATATCTTCTTAAACATATTAATATAACAGTGCGTTAGGCATTATATATAGACACCAAAGCATAAGTGACATACCATTACGTATTGTTAAGAATTTTGTCGACAATATTACGCAATTAACATGGACTGTACGTGTTCTTGTATTTCTTGCACTCTTTTAGTAACTGTATTATTTGAAACACCGAATTAAATAGCGTTTTGACGGATCAACAGGAACACGATCCAGAAAAATTGTACGACGCCGCGTGTAATGCCAGTAAACTAACCTTACTGTGAGAACCTGGATATCGATCTAAACTATGCAAAATTTGAACCTCTTTGCACTTCTACGTATTTGCCGCGCAAAGTATCGAACCATCTACGATGCGATATTTAATTCGATATATTTGAAATTAATCGAAACAAGTACTTAAATTTAAATCAGATCTTTTAATAACATTGGCATACACAACAATGTACATGTCGATTAAAAGGCGAATCTTAAAAATTACACTTCTCGGTTATCAAACAGTGTGTGCAGAGAACGAGAGATAAGATACGCATTCTTGTGCTAATACCACAACACTTTATAAACAAAATTCGTTTATGTATCTCAGCGTTCTATCATTACTTTCGAATGATTAACACAACAATAAAATTACAGTAAACACTTTAAAGCGTTTCAGACGTATAATTCTTGCGAGTTATAATCGTAACAAGACTATTTTTGCAATTCGAGCGTCATAAATATTATCAAGACTCGTGTGCCAAACAATGAGAATCGATAATACCGTGTATAGTGAGTTAAAACGACGAAATTAATCGTTCATGAACTTTCATTGTTGAAGATTGCTACATTTGGAATCATAATAATACAGAAGTAGACATTTACATATAACGTAGAAAGAGGATCACGTGTATACGAGAAGAAAGAAAGAAAATAGGAACGGTGATCAAATGAGATTTTCTATTGATCGTCATTTTTCAGATCATGTTTGCACGCAAGTGGGCGCGCCAGTGGTCATGATACAGATATCATTGAACTAGAAACACTATCACCGTCGAGCTCGATGGAAGCAAGATGAACGTCGAGGGCAGTTCTCCAAACAATTAGGCTCTCGATTTAGCTAACATATAACGCAGTTATCTAAAATGGGTATTTAGTTATCGATTCAGCGGATGACTAAATTAGTTTTTCTTTATCACTGTTTAGACAAACTATGAACTATTAAGATTCTGTACGTCGAAAAACAAAAATATATTTACTTTTATGATAATCTGACAGATAAAATGGAATATTTTTATTTAAGAAATCTTAGACATGAAAAAGTATACGTAAAATAGTATTTAAAAAATTTTTGTCGACGACAAAAATAGATTTAAAAAACAGGCAATATTAAAGTAGATATCTTTAGTTTCATTACTATAATGTAAGCGTTATTCGGAGTAATCCATTAATTAGAACCTAATTTCAACGAAGCACTGCCACCTGTTAAATAATTGATAATTTATATTGATTGATTGATTGATTGATAAAAATTGATAATTTTAAATGATTTCATTGCAATTGTTAATCATATTAAATATTACTAAATTTCAATATTTCTAACCAGTCAATTGATAAAAGTTTAATAGAATTGAAGGACAGCAATGTTTGTCAGTCAAAGATTGAGAAGTGGTCACAGCGAAGCGAGAGAGAAGTTGGGGCGGGGGCAGAGTGAGAGTGAGCGAGTGTGTATACGAAGGAGAGAGAAAGGGAGAGAGAGAGAGAGAGAGAGAGAGAGAGAGAGAAAAAGAGAGAGAGAGAGTGAGAGAGAGGTCAGAGGAGACAGGGAACACCCCTGTTCCCAACATACTGTATGCGCAGAACATTCGGGTCCGACAAAGTCGCGCGAACGGGCCGAGCATTATAAGACGGTGATCCAGCAGTCCATGGGTGACAGTTGAGGGTCTTCCTCAATCTGTGACACCATTCGAAGCCCTACGATACCGTAAGATCGTACAGACAAGCGTAAAAATCACTTTGCTCAGGTTGTGTGTGATCGAGAAAATAAAAAAGCATTACTTTAGTATAGTATCCGCCCTCTGTTACCATAAAAGATGGCACCGTCGTGCATTGAGGTGATCTTTGTTGGTTTCATTCTTGTCTTACCGTTTCTCTACGAGATGAACAGAACCTTTCGTTACTATTTCAAGTTTCTCCTCTATTATGGATACGTGATGATCAGTTCGATCGCTTTGATCCCAATCATGGTGTTACGTCCACGGAACGTAAAGAACTTTATGTTAGTAATTTACTAACAAATTTTATAAACGCTTCGTATGCTCGTTTGTTACCGTTCTGTCGTTGTTTATTTTCGCATAATTTGTTTTTGTCGGCTGTCTTGTGCCCTTTTTATTCTGCCTGGAAAGATAATGTGGCAGCAAACAAATTTATTGAACGATGGTGGTATAGTGTCCCAGCAGCAGTGTCGATACAGTGGTGCGCTGATGGGGTGGTAAATGGTAGTGGTAGTGGTACGTGTTGGTAGTCGTGCTGGTCGAGTAGCTTTATACCGATTATCTTACCCACTTTCTATGTATGTGTCGTTTATGCTATCAGTTTAAACAGATTTCAGAGGAAGCTATCGCGTTCGAAATTAAATGAAACTCAATCAATCTCGTTGATAGCGATTTTCAGATTATTATCGTAGGTCCTGATTTTATTTATAATTTTTGACAAGACAAACGACGGTTCTACGGTGACGGCAATATCCACGACTGACGTGACAATTAGAAGAAAAGCAGTAACCTATTGACGTTGCAATTATGCGTCGGTGTCGGTTGATTGACATTTAAGTATTGTACTTGATTGACATGCGTATCATGGACCTTTGCAATATGCCAACGATAATAAACGTTCTTTTTTTTTCTTTCAAATTGGCGACGTTGTTCGCGCGACATTTGAATTTACCGGTGATAGGTTTTTTCGGGTTTTTGTAAAATCTGAATCAATTTACATTATTAATATTATTTGCGCACCTTGCAAAAATATTTGTTTCAAACGATAGTTTTTATCTACTTGCCGTCGGCGAATAGACTTATGACTAAATAATATTTTTTAAATGAATATTTTCATTAACAACTGTCGATAAAAAGAAGTTCGTACGCTTGGGTGTAATGTATCATTTTTCAATAAATTTGTTAATTATGCAAATAACACTGTTTTTTATCGTGATAATGAATTACGTGTTATTTCCTTTTTTTTTTTTTAATGTTTATATGCAATTTACTTTTAGACTAGCATCGTCTGTATGCTCCTGTCTTACTAATTTCTTGGGAGTCCGTTGGGAACTCAGAGGAAGAGAACATTTAGAACAAGATAGAGCATGCATAGTAGTATCGAACCATCAGAGTTCTTTAGATGTAATGGGATTGTTCCAAATATGGCCGGTAATGGAGAAATGTACAGTTATAGCAAAAAAGGAACTTTTCTACGCGTGGCCATTCGGCTTAGCTGCATGGCTCTGTGGACTGATATTTATAGACAGAATGAACTCTGAGAAAGCACGCATGGTCATGAATACTGCTACGAACAACATCAAAGCGAATAAGGTAATTCAGCGTGTAGACTACATTATAAAGATGAACAAGCTGTCTTCGACGATATCGGTATTTATCTCTGTGTATTTTCTATACAGATTAAATTGTGGATTTTCCCTGAAGGCACCAGGCACAATACCGGCGAGATCCATCCATTCAAGAAAGGTGCTTTTCACGTTGCTATTACTTCTCAGCTACCTATACAACCAGTTGTATTTTCTTCTTATTACTTTTTATCCTCTAAAGAGAAGAGATTCGACTCTGGTAAGTACATACATGTGCACATGGCATCTCCATAAATGTTGTAGCAACAATTTTACATTTGATTCGCAACAAGAAAATTTACGTGCACATGTATATTCCAAAGGTCGAGTTATTATATCATCGTTACCACCGATACCCACAAAGGGTTTAAGTACGGACGACATTGAGCATTTAATGCAGAAGACTCAAAGCGCTATGACGGATGTTTTTCAGACAACTAGCCGCGAAGCGCAACTTTCCAGTAATCCCGTAACATCTTAGAATAAAACGATCATTCCACGGCAATTTGAGTAACAACGCTATTGTTTAAAACTCAATGGTAACTGAGTCTCAGCTTGGAAACCAAAGACTATTTTTCTATGCGTTTTGTTCTGATTAAAACTGACTGTTTTTTTTTCATATTGTTATTACGCTTTTGTTGCATATCTAAGACATATGCAAAGACTATACCGATTAGCTGTGTATAGCCATTGCTTCCTTGTTCGCATATCCGTAATTGGTTTCTCGTTTTACTATATTTACATATATACAATGTACGCATATTCCATAACTGGCCATCGGATTTTTTGCAATACTATTTTATTTATATTTACTTGTATTCTATTTGTAAGTGCTTATTCAAAACTGGTTTGATTCGAGTTATACCTCTTTGCATTGTTGGATTAGTGCTTTCAATCTTACACTAAATCGAAGTAGGATATCTGCATGTAAATCGCAATGGACTTTTATACGAATTTTGCGAATTTTATACATATGCAAACACAATTTTGCATCATGTGCAATGCCGTAATGTAAATTTTCATTTCCTTTTTAAGGCGAATAAGAACAAAGTCATGCTACAAAACAACTTTTATATTTTTTTAGACTTTTATAATTTTTAGAAACTAATGGCAATCTGAATTTTATCTTCGAATTGTATATACCATTGACCTAAATATATTTTACAAATATTTAAATAGTAATATTCGTACATAGGCAGCATTCGTTTAGTCAATAAGTTTAGAGAAAAAGAATTTGCGGGCAATAAACGATGCAGCGAATTCTTTTTCTTCTTAGCCACAACTATTTTAGTATTTTACGCGAAATGTATTTGTATTGCGATGTTTTATACTCGTTCGTACATCTATTACATGCTTCCACTCACTAATGCACTTTAAGTATCGGAAATTAATGAATTCTGCTTAAATAATTAATATGATTTGATAGTGTAAATGTAGTCATTCAGTTATCATAAATCAATTAAAATATCAACATTTAAAAATTCTTTTATTATGTTACCATTATACATATTTCAATTTAACAATCGGCAATATAACAACGAAAAATTTCATGTACTATTGTACCAGTACAATTCACGCGCTGTGATAAATTTTAATTCGACATTAAGTATGCTTTTCATTTTAACTCTCTATTATCATTATTTTAAATTGTTTTAAACTACTAATAATAGCTGCATAGTTTCTTTATAAATCTACTATTTCCATACTTAGTAAGTAGTAGATTAAGTCTAATGAGCAATTCTAATAAGTATTACTTGTAATAGAATGAGTTTAGTTGTATTAGATTTTGTGATTTCAAACGGAAACTGTTACCAAAAAGATGGTTTGTAGTTCAATAAGATCGGCGCAACATTATCAATGGCATAAGTATAGTGTAATTCCAATGCAAATATTATTTAGAAATATTCCTATTTACACAAATATACATTTATTTCATAAGGTTTATATTCCGGAACCATATATTTTTAATGCATGTTCATTTTGTTAAACAAAAATTAAATGGTGTAAAAAAAATGGAGTCTTTTGTTATCGCATATGCATAAGTTTTAAGTGCCATTAATTACGAAATAAATTTCTCTTTGATTCAATATGAGTAAAAAATACATCAAAATTGCGCATTTTAATTAAAAATCAAACATACCATATGTATAGGAGACAAATAGAAGACTATGCTAGTATTTCGAAGCTTACTGTATTTAGTATATAAGAATTACACAAATTCATTACGTGGTCACAGTAACAATTGAAAAATCTTCCTAAAAGCAAACGCACAATTTTGTAAATATGTCGAAGTTTTAAACATCATTAGAAATTAAACAAAACTGATGATACGACTGTATAATAAAACATTTTATAATAACATGATCACAATATACTTTATTTTAAAATTCATTGAATTATCAATTATTCATTTCTTGTATCACAAAATATATTGAAAATTTTTCAATAATACATATTAAGATTAATACAGCAGCAGTGAAGTAAGGTAATAGAGTTAAGAAATCATCGTTTTATGATTACTATGGTAATTGTATTACTGTTGGGTAATTAGAAGATGCCTAGTTAATCTTGTGAGAAACATGATCACAACTCGATCATGATAACTTACTACTTATGTTCGAAACGAAAATAATCAGACCATGCGGTTTGTTTTATGCATTCTTTATTGTAAGCAGTAATAGTATAGTATACTGTAATGCAGCTTATACACTATAAACGAAGAACCAAAAAATCATTACACCTTTTTCTTTCTAAATCCTTTAGATACAGCAATGGCTATGAACAATTTGTTAACTATATTGTAATTAGTATAAGTAAAATAAACAAATCTCAGTTAATTAATATCCTTATACATATATCTGTACTACATTCCTTTTTACAATAATAATTAGAATACACAAAAACAAAATAAACTTGTATTAAAACAATATAACATTATGCATGATATTTTTAAGTCTAAATTTATTCTGTAGATTACCACCTTGGGAATGGATTTTATAACTTCATCCAAGTTATGAAAAGCACATATTAAACTTTAAGAATCAGTTCAGATTAATGCCATTGTGCTTGAATTTTTTATTTCTGCTTTGTTCCGATCAAAACATTTCAACTTAATACGGCCTGGTTCTCTGACCATGCTTTAGCTATTTTTTTCTTCAACTCATCATCTCCTTCTGTATACAACTTTTTCATTATGTTCATTATATTTTCAGGAAAATAATCATCATCATCTTCATTACCCATGTCAGGGTCCTTAAATAATTTTGACGTTTTTATCCCTTTCTCTACTCCCGTCACATGCGACCACATTTTTGATTCTTTCTTAACAAGGGATATAATAACCATATCTTTTTTTACTTTGAAAGTACACTTGCTTACTTCTATTTCTTCGCATAAATTGTTAACCGTGAAAACATAAGTTTTATTATTTATTCCAAGAACACGCAGTTCCAATGATTTATCGGTGAAATTACATACAACAGATTCTTTGGGAAATTGTTGTACATCCTCCAGAGTAACATATAATTTTAGTATTGTGGGTGTTTGATCCCAACCATAATTATTTATTTTAACTTCATAGGTTTTACAAGAATTCACTGTTCCTGATGGACTTGGTTCGTTTACTGATGGTTCTATAGATGTATTTTTATGATCATGATCCTCGAGCAATTTGTTCAATTCAGTTTGTAACTTCCGAATTTCAATATTAAGTATATCTTTAACTTTTTGTCTACTCGTTTGCTGGAGCAATTTGCTCAACTCCTCGACATCCAACTTTAACTGTAACAAAGGCATAGAACGATTTTGTTATATTTCGCAATAATGTTTCCAACATTTCTTTCATTGTGTTATAATTGCTATTTCCAAAAATAAAATAATGCAGTTTTCAAATTTTCGAAAGTTTATTATAACCTATGAATATTCGAAATGCTTATAAATGCATAATGTCATTACGTATAAAAACAAATAACAATAATGTTTCTTTATTAAAAAGGCAAGTTTGTTAGCTTTACGATTTACAAGAAAACAATTTTACGAATGAGAGAAAAATTCTCCATACCTCGTTAGCTTTAGTAGACATAATTTTTCAAGAAGCTGCTACAAGTATAATTCACACAAAGTCCAACGGAAATAAAAAAACAGAATGTTTTCAAGCTTTTGTTAGTGTAATTTAGCACAAAATGAATGTCTTTTTATAAACATGCGACACCTCACTATTAATTCGTTAACGATCAAGCACTGACTGAACGTATTTTGCGTAACTGCAACTCCTAGAGCTCAACAGTTACAAATTTCTAGAGTGTTCCATAAAAATCTATTGTTGCGTCGCAGTGTGGTGGAATAGGGACTTTGGTTGTGGGTTCGGGTGCCCGTGGAGCGCTGAAGCGCTCTGCTCGTGGAAGTTAATAAATAAACTTTGTTACACAGAGTTAAGGGCGAAAACTGTTAAAAGACTTTATTTGTAGTTCTTAGAGATGTAACTCCCTCAGTTCTACAATGAGCTCTGACTCGTCTTGGAGTTTCGAATCCGTTCTCCAGCTTCTTCCTTCTCGTCTCCCTTCTTTAGCCAATAGGAAAATTAGAATCTTCTGGCTAGGCGTTGATTCGTTGGATGCCTCGTCTTCCGGTTGCGGCTTGGCGTTGATTCGTTGGAAGACTCGTCTTCCGGTTGCTGCTTAATGTAAAAGATCATTGCGATGCCATCTAAGTCAGCGCCATAGGTGGCGCTAACGTATAATTTTAATCACCTTGAAGTGTGACACACATTGAATGCGCAGTCATTGGTCTAATATTCATCCAATGTTCTATCTCCGAGGTTAGTTTGAATCATGATTGGTTTGTTTAAAATGTAACGAACGTTTATTGCTGTTGCAAGCTGTGTGCATATAAAAGTTTTGTTGGAATACTCATCAAAATGGATAATTGTGGTTTGCAGGATGCATCGGATTTGGAAATGCCATTGAATCCTGAGAAACCAGTCCAGAAACGTCGATCTTCTATTTTCCATAGTCGTGTAACTACTTTCGATCAATATGAAGGTTAGCCCATAATCAAACATATTTATATTTACATTTTCTATTATCGGAAATTTTAAAAAAATTCTCAGTAATGCATTGTTATCATTAAAATTTTGTACAACAGTTAATAATAACTTAGGAATATTCTTCTATACGTTGAAATTGTGTGTGGCATCGCAATCGTGATTTCTGATGAAAAATAACCAACTTACAGAAGATGAAAAGCCTGTGGATAACAATAATATAAAGGTGTGCGTAACTGAAACACCAGAAGTGGAAGTATTCGACTTGGAAAAATATATATGCAGCCTCAAAAATGAAAGGATGGAGTGGCTGAGAACATTGAAACAAAGGAAAGTTGAACGCAAAAGATTGACAAGACAAAAGTTACATTTAGAAGGCCAAGGACAACCTGTCGATATGACTGTTCTGACAGATTCTGAAAACGCTTTTGTCGTAGCCCGCCCAAACTATCAGAATATCTGTAAGAGTAATAGAAAGTTAAGAGAAACAACATTAAAAGTATCGATGTTGAATCAGATGGTTTACAAATTAAATCGGAGATTTATTTCGAAAATGGAAAAAAGGCTTAGTCAAATTAAAGGAAAAATGATCGAAATATCGGAATCGTGACGTACGCACGATTACATGGTACGATACTCATGACAAAACGATATATTTTGTTTATGTGGACATTCGTAATATCGAAAAAAAATGTACTTGTATGCAATGGAAAAAACAAACTGTTTGGCTTTGTACAGAATCAATATATATTGTATATATAGGTATAAGTTTGAATAAATTATAGAATAATGTAAAAAATACTGTGTACCCTTTAAATATTTAAAACCAATTTTCCCTCTTTAATGAAATATATTCATAATATCATTGCCACAAAATTTATGTAGTCATATCGAAGCGAATTTGTGTTTCAATCCTGATTACATTAAAACGATTAATGTTTTAAATAATGTATAATAGAATACAGAAACCAGTAGAGTTGTCATCTATGCAAGTGAAAACTCTTTCTCCTGGCAGCCTTTCTCTCTTTCTGAGATAAGTACTCTTTTCTTGAAGTACTGCTATGTAGTTCGAGTATATGATTTATTTTTCTGACTATCTCTTCGCCGGTTAACGAGTCCGCTTCGAATTCGTGACTTTTGAATTGTCCGGACGATACTGCAAATGAAATATTAATTTATCGGTAAAGTTTCGATTAGTTGTCAAATTTGTTACTCACGATAGTACAACGAAAACATACCTATAATATTTTCGGAATTAGAAGAATGTGGAGTATAAACTAACGTAAAAATTGTCTTTGATCCCTTTGTTTCCGCGATTTCGCACCAGGCAATATTGTCTATTTGGTAACTAACTGCTCGTTGCCTGTTCCACAATCGTCCAGCACCTTTGCCCGTTATTATCGGATTTATTTCAATCTTTTCGCCTGAGATACCTAGGTAGATTTCAGTCTTTGTTCTGACTTTATTAATTATATATACTCTGTAAAAACGAGATACAACAATCAATGTTTAAAACGCGATTGTAGATCAGCGATATGTATTAGAACTAAAAGGATGCCTGTATGATTGGTATAACGGAGCTTCCATGGCAGTGGTGTGACCTTCCATTTTTGCCAAATCTTCAGCAAATTCTTGTTGTTCCTTGTTCTGTCTCTCTAGAAAGCTTTCCTCGTCTATCGTTTCGACGCGAGCGATCATATTGTGCCTCGCACGATCGCTCGGTTTCATTTCCGTGAGACCGAGTGTCGTAAATTCAAATTTCGAAATAGTTTCTCTCGGATCGAGACACGGTAGGTCCCAATCGACTTCGCCGTCGTCTTCGGTGAAATACAAACCGTACCTCATGATGTCTTCCCTAAAAATGTTCGGCTGTCAAAATATTTCCAGCAATGAGTCAACGTACGAGATAGAAAGAATTCGTACTTTAAAGGATGGTCCGGGTGTTCGTTCGTGTATTTGTAACAAATTAATCCAATGAACTCCAATACTTTGGCCGTAGCGACCACGATTACTTGTAAAGGGTACATTCTGTGTTCTTTCGGTAGCATACACATGAAAATCCTGTATTTTCTGATAGGGATATCGACTTGTGCCTGCATAAAAAGTTTATTCAAACGAAACTACCAGAACATTATCGTTATAACTTTATACGCTACATCGATACGTACGCTGCCGTCAAATTTGGCATACTCCATGAACGGATTTTGTGGCAAATTTGGACATTTTTCGAGTTGTTCGGATAAAAGAGAATACCGTTTAATACCTTGGCCAGTCTTTTTACGAAAGTCTTTTCTTTGAAATAGCTCCGATTGTTGAGTGAGAGACAGCGTGGGATTATTCTTCCATTTGATATTTACTTTGGGAGCCTTCTTTCTTTCCAAGTCCATTTTTTCTAGTCTTTTAGCAGTGTTGGATCGTTCTCGGTTACTATATTCTATGTCTGTGGCAATATTAAAATTACATCGATAATTGTGTACCTTGGAATAGGAATGATAATTTGTTAGAAGAAGTTACCCATCTGTACATCGTAAGACTCGCCGAGGCCGTCCAAGTCTTCGTCGTCGCTCTCCTCCATGCCAGGATAACAATTCAACGTGCCATTCGATTTTAATTGTTTAGGGATATCTTCTCCAACCATCACTATCTCGCACTGGCCTTAAATCGTATCGCGAATAATTTTTAATAAACGATGCAACATCTTCTCCATGCTGAAAATCGCCGACATGTAACCATAATGAGACGTGGGATGTACCTGTGTTGTCTGTCAGTAAAAAACTATCTCGGATGTGTGACAGGAGCCAGTGATCATTATCGTATAATGCCATTTTATATTTAGTCGGGTGTTTCTGTCAAAAACTTATCTCAACTATTTTTTAAACGAACGTTTGCTTCAGTCTTGTGTCGATCTTGATGTGTAAACACGTCGGTTATGCCTGTCTCCGACAGATGGACCCACAGACATATTTTTATCATCAGCGTTACCGTCAGCGTTACCATCAGCGACGCCTGATTAAGATTTCTCTCCTACTCCGTCTTAGTCTTGCTGCAACGCCGTTTCCGGGGGCTGATCGTCCGACTAATTCTGTAACGACAAAGAGAAGGTGATCGTATTCCCCTCGATTTCCTCGATCCAGCGATACTGCTAACATTCAATTTTTATTTAAATTTTTCCTTTGAGAAAAATGCAAGAAAGTTTCGAAGGTGTTCTCGATTTTGAATGGCACACCGGGATCGAATGTTTCATCGCGGGAGAAAAGAGCGAGATTTTCGAAGGAAAATAAGAAGACAAAGACGAAAAGGTTCCTCGTCTTCGATGGAATAGATCTCGGCTACTGCAACTACCGCTTTGGTTTCTCAAAATAATCTCACCGAAAGTTGCACGAATCGCACGCTTATTCGAAACGAATGAGTTACGTTTCTTCCTTTTCGCTTTGCGTACCGCCATGAAAAGCCAAGCTAGCGGATCGTCGGTGTACACGGTAACGTACGACATACGCGAAGCGGAAGTCTCACCGCGTTTAACATGCTAATGGAAAACCTTATTATCCGTCGGAACGAAAACGAAACAGCGCTCGCGATCAAACTTTATTTCTCATTATTTATGAATTTCGCCGAGAACCCTCTTCTTCATCGAGTATCCGGGTTTTATCGATAATTTCTTGCTCGAGAGAGAGAGAGAGAGAGAGAGAGAGAGATCTCGGAAACGACGGAACATCGCGTCGCACGAAATCTTCAAAGACCAACATCGGCTACGAATTCGAAAACAGAGTCTTATTTTTCTGTTCGCCGTCGCAACGAATAGCGCTTCCCATCGTCGGCTGGTCGTTTGCCAGTGGAAAGTCGCGTACGCGGAATCGCAGACAACGAAACCGTGTTTGCTTTCTTAACGTCGGCGTCCAAGTCCGAATCCGGATTGTACTTTCGCATTTTCGCGATCACCGCAACGGCCGAGCACAAGGCGGATTACGTTTTTCGCTCTCCGTTCGTCCTTGGACGGTTTCTCTGGCCGTATCCGAGCTGCGGAATTAATATGTCGTCGGGTGTTCGCGTTCGGGTGCCATTTCATTTGTCCCTCGGCGACCCCGGGTTGCCGGTCGCATACGGTCCTGCATGCATATTACGGCGAACTCTCTCGTATGCGCTCCCAGCGTTCATTTGGATCGGAGCTTCCCAATTTTATGAATTTCTGGGACGCTCGACGATCTCGGCTGTCTCGACGGTCCGTTTCGTTGCAGCGACTAACGAGCAGAGTTGTTCCAGCTTCGTTTGCCGGTTGGGCACCGCTGTTTTCCAATAAAAATTTACACAGACGAACACGGACGAACACGGACGAGGCGGATGCATGCACGGCGCGGACGTTAACGCGCGTATCCGGCATCCATCGAGCCGGCCCCGAGCGGACGATGGCGGAAACGGAGTCCCAAAGTAATTCGAAGAACCCTCGTTGTCGTCGCGTCGGATCTCATCGGATCTCGTCGGCGTTCTCGTGGTCGTTGTCCGCCGACGTCTACGAAACTCCGGTGTGCTCCGTAATAACCGGGTTACGCTACAAAGCCGACGATTAACCGACCAGTCAGCCATCGTCGTTCGTCATCCTCCTCGGTCGACCCAGGTTGCCAGCGTCGAAAGTATCGCGGAAACGTCCGGGTCCGAGAAATTTCTCGACCGTAGGATCGACCGTTCGCGAACCCCGGTTACAGAGAAATAGTTCGACCAACGATCGCTTCGAAAGAGGAAAACAATTTCGAAACTCGGCTCGGACGCCGGTAACAAGATTGAGACAATTTCGTGGACGTTCCGAGAGACTGCTGCGAATTTTACGCGTCTTTGATCGGTCCGCGGCTCGGTCAAACGGGCCAGCGAAACTTGGGGACCAACGAATCGAACGGCCCCCCGCGTGTCACCGACGATACCGCGGAACAAGCGAATCCAAGACAATACGCGATGCTACCGACTCTCTTCCTTTTCTGTTTCTGCGATATTTCTCATTTTCGCGGATATCTTTTCTCTTTTCCCAGTCTCTATTTGTCAGTCTTTCCCGGCACCGGTCTCCTTTTCTGGCTCCTCTCCGACGCTTTGGTCCCTCTCACGATTTTCCCTCTCTTTTTCTCGGTCTTCCTCTATTCGTCTCTTCTTCTTCTCTTTCTCTCCCTTTCCCGAATCTAGTATCTCCAGCTCTTTCCATCTTTGTCGTTTGTTCCTGTCCCCTGGCCCGCGCCATAATAACGAGAGCCCCATTCAAAGTACAATAGCCGGTCATAAATTACCCTGGAAAACGGTAGCATTAGATCCTGTTGGATTCACCCTTTATACAAACCGGGCGTACGCTCGCTTAATTGAGCATCCTCGATAACGTCGCGCGATTCGGTATATCAGGCGCTAAATTTTCGGCGTGCACTTGGAAAATTACCGGCGGCCTCGAATTATCGCCGATGCAGGCCCAAAGAGATTCTCCGAGGAAACGTTCGACTCGTTTTTCGGCCGATTCGACCCGCGCGCGGTCGTTTTCCGAAGACGGAAAAGGGAATCGGCGAAGGAAAAGCGCGCTCGGTATCGATCGACGCGGGAAAATAAAAAAGGAACGGAGCCGCGCGACCGAGCGACGGATACAGGAGATTAAAGCGCGAGCCGATTTCGGTGGCTAATTACGAACGAAAGCCGGTTCTAATTGTCTCGGCGATAATTCGAGGCCGGGCGCGCGAAACGATCCGTTCCGAGCAGGATGGAACGCGACAGCGAGGTATCGATTTTCCGGTTTCCGATCCAACGACGCGAGCATTACGCGAAATTAATGCCCGGTCGTGTAAAAGCATCACGGCCAGCGACGATTATTCTTTGCCCCGCGATATTAACGCGCCCGGCTTTCCGCCTCTCGACTGCTCTCGATTGCTCCCGGTCTATCGTCGCGTTCTTTTTCTATTTTGTTTTTTTTTTTCATTTTTTAACTCGTTGAAAGATGCTCGCAGTGCATATCATTTCGCTCGGTTTCATTGTTATCGCAACCGGGAACGTCGCTCCTCGTTGTTCTCCGCGGCCGATCGATTTCCATCGATTTCTATAAAGAAACTTCAACTTTTTCCGGGATTTTGCCGATGAATTCCAATCTCGCTCGAAGTGGCTCGAAACGGTTCCGAAAAATAACTATTTCAAACCGTCGTACCGTAAAGTGTAAAGCTTCCGATTAAAACCGTTGCGAGGAACTTTTATTCCGAATAACTACTGCGACGAACCTACGCGCTATCCGTTTCGATTACCGTTCATGCTTTGTTCTCTGTCGTTCCAACGGTTCTTTATCAGCGAAAACCACGTTCGAACGATTTTCGAGTCCTCGCTGGAACGCTTCGGATGCTCCGACGAATCCGTCGACCGTCGACCGTCTCTTCTACGACGGTTTCTCGGCTCCGATTCAACGTCGACGAATTACTCATTTTGTTTTAGAGCCTGCCGAAGTTCACGGAATAAGACAGAGAGATGGGAGGGGGTAGAGAATCCCAGGAGATCGGAACACAAACGAAACTTGCGCGGAAACTTTCGAATCGAATCCTGGCGAAATTCTTGGGAGAGGATCGTCCGTACAAGCAAACAGACTTTTCGTTTTCTAGGATCCTTTACGGAAATACCTTCTCTCTCTCTCTCTCTCTCTCTCTCTCTTGCTCTTGCTCTCTGCCGTAACCGATCCATCCAATTTCGAGTTCCTCTCGTCCTCGTTTCATCTTCCTAAAGTTTACAACAAATGGCGACAAACGGCGCTCCGTCGATGCTAGGCAACCTTAATCGTGCTTTGATCCCTCGTCATCGATCGCCGGTTACAACGATTACCCGAGAGAGAACCGATTTATGACTCTAGCTGGCAGGTGGGCGTCGCTGAAACGATACGAGCCCACCTAAGGCGAGTCGTTTCGCGAACGTCGACCGTGTCGTATTTCCTTCGATCGGCGTCGATCGGCCGAAACCGATTTTGCGAAAATCCTGGTCGATTTCTCTTTGTATTTTCATTCGGGACTGGACAGGAAGGCGAAACGGACGCGATCGAATCGATCGTCGAACTGTACGGAATCGATTTCTATTTCGAAACAAAAATATGCTAACGCGCAGCTAAATTTTCCTTTCGATTTCGTTGGGGCAGTTTCAAGCTGGAATCTTTAACCTCTCGGCGGAACGATTTATTTTGCCATTGCAGCGATTAGGTAGAATGTATTCGACTTGGTTCCGTAGATATTTCAAGATCACCGAAAGCGGCGAGGAGGACCGGCTTCGAAATATTTAACTGTTCGTTCGATTAGAAATCTTTGTCTCGAGTTCGACTGGACGTTACGGTGCGGGCTAAGCAAGGAGCAATCGATAACGACAAAATCGACACGGAAGTCGCGCGCTCGTGCTCTCACCTTGACGAACTCTCCCCGGTTCGACCGCGGAGAAGGTGAAAACCGGGCGACGAAATACTCGAGTAAATCGAACGATCGGTCTTCGAGACACGATGCTCGAGTTCGCTTAAACGAATTATCGACGAGCGAAGACAAAGAGCAAGAAGGGCGAGGAACCGGTCTCCGCGATTAAAATTTCCAGAGCGGCGAGAGCGAGCCGAGGAAAGCGCGTCCCGACTCGGATCTCGACAGAGATCGACGTCCGAATACCGCGATCGTTTGTCAGACACAGGGTGTCTTCTCCCTGGGGCCGTCGACTCGATTCTGTATGCGACAATGATCTATACACCTGTATCGGTCGAGGCGATTACTTTTCCGGAACCTCTCTCTATCTGCGACGAATACGCTTCTTCGAGAAACTATTACCCACTTCCGAGGAATTCGCATCGAACGGCGAACAGAGAGAAACCGCGTTTCGCTCGGGACGATTGAAAACTGCCGACGGACGTTTAAGATATTCTATTGTTAATCGAAACGTTCTGACTCGCTGGTACGTTCGAGACGAAAGTCGAATGTGACGCATCTATGACAAGCATCCATGACAAATCCGCACATCATACCTTTCCTATCTATCCGGCACTTCGAACCATAACACTGTGACGCATCTTGCCACCTCATCCATAACAAACCCGTACAACATAACTTTCTCATCTATCCATGATGCAGCCGATAATCTCATCCCTTGACCAATGACACACCCGACCGAATCATCCGACAGACTACCAAAAACAAGTAACTACCAAAAACGAGAGTGTTCGACCGTCCGCCGGCCAGGCGCGCGAACAGAAGTCAGAGAGCACGAACTTTCCGAATAATTTTACTACGCGACGATAATAATTTGAAGAAAAACGCTGTTGATTCTTATTTCAGTATGTCTAAAGAATAATCACTAATTTTTCAGATCCGAAATAATAAAGAATTTAGCCGTGTCAGCCGTTTCAATTTTCTGGTATGCATGACATCTCACGCGTACCACATGCAATTTTTCTACGATACGTACTGTGAAGATAAACAATAAGTAACCCCGTCGAAATACGTAAACGATATTTAAATTTAAATAATTCTGTGTCCGAACAGAATTCAATGAACGATTCGCAAAACTAATTTAATAATAGATAATCGCGTTAATCACAAGTGTTGGAAATTGTCCGCGCTCGACGTTCTCTAATTTCATTCTCGAGACGCTACAGTAAATATCGCATGGGGCAATGAGAATTTCAATAACAACACCACCGTCGGGCGAGCCGGTCGCTGTTGAACCGACAACGATTCAATCCCCTTCCTTTAATCGCGCGGGCCCGCAAAGTGGGGACAACGGGTCGTAAAAAAGCTCCACGACTCGTCGTGGCGAGAAGTCCCGGGATGACGTAGAGGCCCTACGTCAGCAGGTAGCTATGCCATTGTTCTTCGGCGTAAATTCACGGTTTTGCTCAGGCATAAGACTTTTCGATCGGCCGAAACGACCCTGTTACGCGAGAAACGGGGTGGGAGAAGCTTGTATGCGGGGTGGGAGAAGGTAGCTACGGAGTTTTCTTCAGGGCGTAAGACTGCTCGAACGATATTGGGATCTTGTTCCCGTTCTCGACACAGTTCCGCAAACGGCCCCGCACCTCCTCCAGGCTTTTCGATTTCGCCTTCTTTATCATCTTGTACTTGGCGTGTTTTACTTATTGTTTATCTTCACAGTACGTGTCGCAGATACGTGATATTGCGCCTAGTAAAAAGTGGGCCAGTTAAATATATTAAAATGTCCGGTTCGCAGTCCCGTGACACGAACACCGTCGATTCCGCGGGATATTTTGGTTGACCATTCTGCTCGAGAGAGACGCTCGCGGGTTACTCGCGCGCGTCGCGGCGACGACGCCGGCAGGAAGAATCGCATTCGATGGTTCGCGAAATTGGTTTAAGGCGGAGATAACAGCGGCGATACGTCACGGTTTAATTGCCGACCGGCCGGTCTTGTCGGCGTATCAGACTCCCGGCCGCTTCCCTCCTAATTTCAATTATTATCCCATTCGTTATCGCGGCTCGCACCGCCTCTTTTCGGCTCTCGCGCTCGAATAAATCGTGGACGCCATTTACCGTCGATTTATTTCGGCCGCGACGTTCGCTGCTCGAGAACGCGTCTGTCCGGCATCGTTGCATAATCGATGCGCCACGTCGACGATAAAGACTTCGACGCGGCGACGAAAGTATTGTTCTTCGAGAAATCCCGCAGGGAAAAATCGCACGAATCCCGCAGGGAAATTCGTTCGCGACGCTTCCGGCGAGAATTAACCGGCGTTGCGCGCACTCCGTCGAAACCCATTCTGCCCAAAATAACGTTGCCCGTTTCCATCGAGTTTTCGACGGGCGACGCGTCACTGCTTTTAAACATTAAAAATCTAAAGTTCGTGTTGCGGTGAAACCGCCGCGAAAGCGTTTTGTGCGCGGCCGTGCCACGCCGCGATTCGATCGAACGAACAAATTTATGAAAAAGTTCGCACTCGCGGCGCGAAACGAATTTAAATAGTGCATCGACGAATTCGCGCAACGGGAGTCGTCGTTCCCGTTGAAATTTCGTCGGGGAACGTTTGCTCGTTTCATCCGAACGAGTTCGCGCGGGTCGACGCGATTCTCGAAAGCGAGCGAAAAAGCGCGAATCTTGGAGACGACGATCCGCTGGTCGAAGACAATTTCCGTCGACAAAAGGAATATGAATATTGGAAAATCGGTGCGTCGTTTCCGGCGCGCGGAAACCCGACAAAAGAATCGTCGGTGTGGTAGGAGAGAGAGAGAGAGGAGGAGGAGGAGGAAAGGGGTTCGGGAGAGCCGTCGCTGCGGAGCAAGAAGATGAAAGGGAATGCGATTATCTTCTCCGATAACAGTCAATAAAGCTGTTGCGCGGAAAGTGTGTAAACACGGTCTTTGTATTTTATTATTCGGTTCAAACAAATCACCGAATACCGTCCTTTGAGAGAATCGTGCAGCGCGCGCGGCAACGTCAAAGCGGAACGGAAGCGAAAAGCTTCGTCGCGCGTCTCTTCTTTTGTTCCAGGCTAAGATTATTCTAGCACGCGTTGACGCGCGCGACGGGTCCTAAAAACGCTCGAGAAGAATTGGAAAAATTGTTTTCCTCGTTCGGGTTACTCTCCTTTGAAAGATCGGAGTCTTCTCTCTTTGGAACGCGTTTCCGATCGGCACGGTTTCTCGATCGGCCAGATTCTACGATCGGCCGATTCGCGTCCCTGCGCGGGCGATAAATAATCTTTAATAAAAGTACAAATCGAACGCGATTCGCGTTTCGACGCGGAGGTGCCACGCGGCGGGGATATTGCGCGGCGAACGTATTGTAAAATCGGGCAAATAGGAATGGCCGAGATATCTGCAAACAGAAAACCGTGAGCGGAATACCGCTATGAAATCGTGTCGCGTCGGTGTTGCTCCGCGGAATGGCACCGGCGATACCAACGACCGTCGACGTAATTATCGACTGTTGTACACCGTCGGAATTCCTGCGGGCTGCCGTGCAACCTGCGACGCGCGTCGCAACGGCTGCATCGGCCACGTTTTTCCAAAGCGAGTCACGCGCCGCTTCGTGCAACGATCGAACGGATCGAACGCCGAGGCAGACGAGATCGTTTCCTCCGAACGGAACGGGATCGTTTTCCGGATAGAAACGCTTCTCGTTCCGTCCGCCTAATTCGCCCGAACAACGCGGCGGCACCGACGAAAATAATACATCGACCCCGCCCCCGGCTAATTTCATTAAGCTTCGACGTCGGGGCGGGAATTTATGTTTCTATTCGCCCCTAGCTTCGGGTTCGCTTTCGGAGACGACACGGACGACGTCGTATCCGAAGCCGAAGGGAAAATGCTCGAGACGTCGCGCGAACTCGAAGTTTCGATCATCGAACACCGAGGGCAGGCAATCTTCTCGTTCCAGTCTCCGCGAAATAATCCGTGTAAACGGCAAATTCGATGAACGTCTCGCAGCCTTTGCGAATACGTCGGTCGTCCGAGGGCTAACAACGTCGATAACCAAATTCGTACGCGAATCGCTCCGTTCGCCGGACTCGAGTACGCTCTCGCTCGTCGAAATTCGGTTAAACGCGACCACGAATTTCGAGCTTCGACGAGCGAAACGTTTCGCAGCAGAGGTGTCGGCGCTCGACGCGACTTTGTTGTATCGAGGACGAAAAGAAAGCGGTTCTTGCAGAGAACGCGCGAAGCTCTTAGGATGGCCGCGGAACGGTTTTTCAGGCGAGGAGCATTATTTAGCAATCGATGGCAACAGGGTTTGGCACGGTTGCTGGACGCTTTCTCTTCGGTCGCGTATTTGTCTTCGTAGCGGTCGAGATATTCGACGGTGCCGTCGGAATTTGTCTCGATCGAAGACCGAAGGTGTTCGATACCGTCCCCCAGGTTGGCCGCGGCAAAGTCCACGGAGAGTTCGCGCGACGATATCTAGATTCTCGCGATTGCCTCGACCGTTTCGCCGTTCGACGCGGGACAGGCGACCATTGCACCTATCCTGCCTCCGCTCGCCGGCGTTCCAGCGCCACGGGAATCTTATCTTTCTCCGGTTTTACTTTTGCGAGAATATATTACGTTCGATCGGTGACGGAATCGAATCTCCAGCGGCCTCGAACGTCGATGACGCTGACTGGAACGACGTCATAGAAAGAGTAACGGAACGCGAGTCTTGGTGGGACAACGGCGAGCTCGAACGGGACGGTGGAAATCTATACGGTGGACCCTATACACGGCGACTAGAGAAAATCGCCTATCCAGCTTTCCGAAACCGTACGCATACTTTCCAGAATGCATGCACCGTGCATCGGTATGATTTTAGATCGATGAGGATCGAATCGCGGCTCTGGCGAACCAATACGTCGACGCAGCCCCTGAACGGCGAGAGGGGTGCTTTTCCAGAGGCCCAAGCAACGATTTTTTTTAATCGAAACCGCGAGATTCAGCGGTTTGAAACTTTGCGTACCGTTTCCTGGATGCATGGACCAGATTCAGGAATTTTTTCCAGTCGGTGTCGTCGGTGGAACCGTCCCGGAATCAACGATTAACCGTTTTAGAAGAGCAGTAGACTGGGCCTGCTCGAACAGCTTCGTCGACGAGGTCTCTGACATGGCCTTCCCTCGTCTCGTCGTCTCTGCGACAGACATCAACGGCTGTCATCGGGCTCGAACAGCTCGCGCTGTTTTCTTTTGGCTCGACGTACCCCCCGAGACAAGGACCCACCTTCGCGCACAGTCGGAATAGAACTGTCTCGATTTTATCGAACGGATTTATCGTTCGTATTAACCTTCGGTTCTACGAGGGCGGAACGCGTTCCGTGTCCGACACCCTCCCGCGTTAACGCGAATCGTAAATTGCGATCTACGCGCCGTAGATCGTTCTTCGTCGACGCTGTTTCTAAAGCGGATCTGTTAATTCCAGCTCCGGCGAGCAGAACCGCTCCATAAAAATTACCATAACGATTAACCATCGCGATTTCTCTCGCGACTGCGACGAGCAGAATTTCTTTGTCCTTCGCCGTTTCTACCGAAACGAGCGCGGCTACGTAGAGATACGTTAGAGTTTCGTTCTGTGTTCGCGTTCGTTGATTTTGGAAAAGTCGAGCGCCGTTCGGCAATTTTCATTATGCCGTGGAATCGAGCCGGCGATCTCGAGCGCGTGTCGATCGCGAACCGGACGCGCCCGGCACCGTGAGCAATCGGAGACTCGTCTGGTTCGTTTTCTTTTTCTTTTTTCCCGTTTACGTTCTCGCAGCTCCTTCCGGTCTCTTTGTTTCGCGCCGGTCGAGTTTCCCGCGACGCGACGGGGAAAATTTCGCTCGCTAATTAACAATCTCGTTATCTTCGCGGGCGATTGCACACACCGAAGCGCTCGACATTAATTTGGCGTGACGCGCCGCTTCCATGGAGCACCGTTTTCCTCCTGCTTGATTTCCTCCACTTATCGTACCCTTCCCCCCTCGCTCTGCCCGTTTTACGCCCGTTACCGATTGTCTTTCTCTTTTGCCCTTCTTCTTTCTCTCTCGCTCCCTCTTTCTCTCCCTTCCACCGTCGCTCTCTCGTCCGGACCGAAGAAAAATAATTGCGCTTGCCGAGTGAACCGGAAGGAACGATAACGATACCGTCTAACGACCCGGCAAAGTGACGCAGCGAACATAAACTCGAGACGGGAATAAAAATTAGCTCTCGTTTCCTAGTACCGCTGTATATTCGTTCCCCTCGAATCGACCTCTTCGCGTTTCGTTCGAGGTCGCGATATCCCGCGAGGATCCACCCTCGCCAGGATCCGATGCGTCGCGAGTCTTCGTCGCTGCCAGGTAACATCGGCTCGGACCAATTGGAATCGCGGTATTCGAAAGAGACACGAATCCTCTTTCCATTTCGAAAATGTCGCGCGCGACGAAAGCGTACCGGCCGCCAAGAGACGAAGCAAGGTAAACTCGAACGGAACGAACAACGGAAAACCAACGCGGAGCCGGATAAACGGCCGATCGGTTTAGTTTAAGAAATATCGAAACGAACGATACGCGAATGCGAACGGTACCACCGTAAGCCTGGATTTATTTTAAAGTTTGAAGTCTCCGCTTTCGCGGAGCAGCGTTTACATGCGAGATATTTTTACCCGACGTTGCAGGGATTTCTACGACAGTTCGAACGAAACGTATTCCGCTTTCGTCTTTGCCGTAAGCAATTTTCCAATTGGCGAGCGTAACTTCCCGACTCGATCCGATTCTCGCACGATGGTCCGCGATACACGGGCTTCTCGCCCGACCTCGATTTTCCACGGTGCAACCCGCGAATACGGGTCGCGATAAATTTTTTGCGATCGTCTCCGAGGACTCGAGTTTCGTCGAGTCGTCGCGCCTGGTCGACGTTCGTCATCGACGCCGTTATCGTTCTCTGAAATTCACGGAGCCGATTGCTTTTCTTCGGCGAGCGCGCGCCGCCTTTTAATCTTGTCAACTGGCATCGATTTCTCGTCAAGAGCGGCGTCGGAGGAGCCTCGGGAGGAACGTTAACGAGAACGCGGAGACAGGCGAGAAGGGTGACACGAGCAGCCAGCGGAAACGTTTCGATCGCATTGCCACTCCGTTGCCGATTCCCGGCCCGATCGCCGTTCGAACAAGTAAATCGTCCATCCGTAAACGGATCGACCGTAAATTTAGGTAGCGCCGCAGCCGCTACCAGCCGGATAACGCAAAATTTCTTCGAGTCCTTCCCGGTCTTGTTCTCGAAGCAGTTTCTCGAATCGCTTCCCGAAAACTCGATACACCGTCCGACCTTCGAAACACGGCAATTACTTCGAGCATCGAAGTCTGACGCGACCGATACGCGCTTCCAGCGATGGCCGTTCCACGCTCCGATTCGACGTTTATTCGAAGTCGGAAGTTCCCGAAAAGTTCTCGAGGTAGCATGCGTTATCGCGTCTCGACAGGGCTCGGCAATGTTATTTGCTCTAACGGCGCGTCTCGCCGCACTTGTAACGCAATGCGAGGAAAAGAAGGGGCGATAATCGGGTGACCGGTAAACGAACTTTGTGAACTTTAACCCTTTGCACAAAATTTGAAATGTCCCGAAGACTGTACGCGTCTCGGGTGCCGTCCCGAGGGTGGTCGATTGCTATTCAGCGCAAAAATCTACAAAGAACAACTTCATCGGAGTCTCGAGCGGTCCTGCTCGCCTGCTAGACTATCCGAGGCTGATCGTTGGTAAGCCTAACGTCGCCGGGCCCCGCGATAGCGCGATCGAAGGATAAAAGAAGAGGAGCGTACGCGAAGGCGATCGAGATCGGTGGGGAGGAACCGTTGGGAAATCGCAGGAGCGGCGGACTCGCGGGTAAGCGAAGCAATAACCGTCCTATTAAAGGCAGTTTACTCGCAAGTGTATAAAGAAACGATCACGGCGGTTCTTTATCGCGGCGGAATAAAGAGGGACAGCCGGGGATCGGAAGGAGTTCTTAAATTGGATTTTATGAAAGGCGGTAGCGGCTCGGGGACTCGCGGAGTCGCGCGGACCCGGAGCCGAGCGTCGGCCGAGTTCTTGTTTCGATCTCCGCCATCCCCGGGCCGCGCTTATTGTCTACCCAAGGAAATTGCAAAGTAGCTCGACGCGCCGTTAATGAAAGGAACAAAAGGAGAAGAAAAAAGTAAAAGGAAGGAAAGCGAAAGGCTGCCGAGGTTTAGCGGAGGGAACACCCGGGGTAGAACGATTCGCTGCTTAATGAAAATTCCAAGAAATCGACCGAACCTCGGCTGCCCGTTTATCGTTGTTTCGCGTTACGCCGCGTCGTCCCTTTGATGGACTTTGTTTCAAAGATTTCCGCCAGGAACGGACGAGAAAAACTTGTTTAAACGGTGCTCTCCGCGCGAGAGCGGCCATTCCCATCGATTATCCGTCGTAATTACTCGGCCCCGTTACCGAGCGTTGCATCAACCGTTCGCGATTAAAATTTGCTTCTCGTTTTTCCACCGTTCGGTATCCGCCGAGCTCGCCGGCGTCGTTCGTTCGCGATTAACATTGCCGTATCGACCTTTGAACCGGGGACCGCGGGTCGACTCGTTGTTCCCGCGCGCCGCTGCCCGTTAAAAATTTCCCGCTTTATCCTCGATCTCGAAAGGGTAGTCCGAACGTATACGCCGCGCGATGAAAAAGGTTAAACGCTTTATAAAACCGCCTATTCGACTCGGGTCTCGGAAACATTTCTGTTCCTGGACAAATCGCGCGGCGAAATCCACCCTGCGGAAAGAAACCGACGAATCGGCCGTCGTCCTCGAGAGTCCGGAGCTTTGGAAAATCTGTAAGAAACGGCTGGTTATCGAAAGCCGTATCGGCGTCGAACAGCGTAATCGACCATCGGCGGTTAACGCGTTAACTATCGGCAGGACACGAAGCGGTTCGTAGGGGACCGGCTGTAAAGCGGTGTAGACGAACGGATCGATACGCGGAGAGTACACGAGGTTCGTGGGTGTTCGTCGAGGCGTAAATCAGCGGCGCGTCTGGCCAGAAGACAAAACAATACCGAAAACAGGAAACGAGGGAGTCCGGCGAAGCATTCGGAATCGGACGCTCGAAAAAACAAGCTGGTTGCCGGCGAACGGGGACCAAGAGGCCGACGGATTCCTCCAACCTGTTATCCAAACGACGTTTCGAGGGACTACCTTGAAGCCGTCGAAGGTGTTCTCTCCGATGCGTCGAAACCACCGGCGACCGTCGTCGGTGATTCTCCGAGCAGGAATTCGCCGGAGAAAGGCGTACTCCTGCCCTAGATGGAACTCGAGGACGATCGGCGAGCAAACTTCTCCGGAAGTCGGTCGAGCGCTTTGCGACGCGCGAACGCGACCCGTTGCATAAACGATAAGTCGTTCGTGCCGGAGGACGGTCTATGCCGATGGTCGCGCCATAAATCACTGCTCGTAGTCGCAATAAGTTTTCATCGTGGAGCGATCTCGCGGACGACAGGCGGCGGGGACGACGGCGGTGGCGGCGAGTACCACTGGAAAACATTCCTCCCTCGTTCCGCTCTTATTTTCCGCTTCTCCTCTCCTCTCCTCTCGTCCCGGCCGGATTCGCTCCACCGAGAAGTTAAGCCCATTGATCACGCGCTCGATTACTCGGCCAGAGCTTGCCAGACACTCGGGGACAGGCATTCCCCTGCATTTGTCACCTCGGCGTTCCTCGTCCGTCTCCTCCTCCTCCTCGCCGTCTCGTCGCTCGTCGTCCGCTCTCCGACCCAACGAAAAGACTCGTCGAACAGTCGGTCTTTTTCGAAACGAGGACACGGTCGATCGTCCGCGAATCCGTCGTCCGCCGTTTACGATCGGAGCAACCGATTCTTGCTCGTCGGTCGTTACCGTTGCTCCAACGTCCAAACGAGACTTTCGAGCCGCATCCTCCTGCCGGTCGTATCGCCAAACGACGTTCGAGGCCGAGTCTCCTCGAGTTTCGAATGCCAAAGACGGGAAACGTTCGCGAAACTTTCGCGATCGAATTAGCCGATGATTATTGGCCGTTCTGCCTCTCTTCTTTTTCTCTCGATCTCTCCCTCTTGCCCTGGATCGTTACGACCGGAAGAAACAACAGGACGCTGTCCGTTTCTTGTCCGTGGTCGATCGAGAAGTTTCGACATTTTTTCGTTGGCCATTCGAAGATCGTTCGTCAAGGAACACGGTCCCGCGCATCGACCGTTCAACGCGGTCCATTCTGTTTTCCCATGGAACGCGAAACGCGATAAAGTCATTTCGCTCGCTCGCTCGCTTTCGACCGACTCGCGCGATCTCCTCGAGCAGCGCCGAGCTTCTCTCCCCGAACTTTCGGCATACGTTTAAAGTTACGGGACAGGGCTATTAAAGCAGAGAACTATAAAGTTCCGCGAGAACGATTAATCGTTATATTCGTTGCCCGCGAACTGCCGGGAAGACGTCGACCCCTTTCCTCGTCGCTTTTCACGCCGCTCGAGAGGCGCGTCGTCTTTCGTAGACAAGTCGACGCGAACGTTGTCGCCTCGTTTCCCGGATAATCTACAAGGTGTCTTTTCGAGTTCGGAGAAATTCGAAGATGTTCCCGACGACGAATCCGACGAACGTTCTCCTTTGTACGTTCGCGATTCGACGTTCGGTTTTCGAGATATTAACGCGAAACGCGGACCGATCGGAGCGAGACGGGAAGGGCTAGGGAAAATTCTATGCATTCGATTTTTAAAGACTTCGAAATTGCAGGGAGGTCGCAGGAGAAGACCAGTAGCAATTTTTCGAATCGTCGCAGGAATCTCCTATTTCGAATTTCTTGAAAGTTCGCGGAACACCCTGTGTACGCGAAAAGTTCCGTTTTATTCAATGCCCGACTTCCTCAATTCCGTCTGGATCACCGACTTCGGCGAACTTCCCTTCGAAAATTTAATGCTGCGAGCTTTCTTCGAACGTAGCGAGAAAAATTGCCCGGGACACGGTTATTCGCCGCGTGAAACGAAACTTCTGCCTTCCGGGAGAGCATGATACACGTGTCGTCGGGCTTAGTAATATTTTAGTTCGGACTTCCATCTCGCGCGCACTCCGACCTCCCCGTCGCCGGAGAAATTCCCGTATGAATTTTCAAACTCTCCCCGATCAAAATTATTTCGTCGGCTACACGCGACGGCTTGCACGGTTTTTCTCGGAGAGCTCCGATAAAATCGATGAACCTCCTCCGTTCGAACGGAGACTCGCGTTGGTCCGAAACGCAACGAATACCGCGCGTCCGCGAAGACGTTGAAACATTTCTCTCGCTTCGATTCGAAGATTACATGTTCCCTCTCGCAACGATTGCCGAAAACTTCGCGCACGATATTTTCTGGTCGACTTATCGAGCTTCGGACGAGAGGCTACGCCCATTCTTTCCAAAACTCGGGCGGCGCGACAACGCGCGTCGGTCCGCGTTTTTCGTTTACAAGACGAAGCGTCGCGTCGCGAACGGACAAATCGCCTGGGGAATCTGCCGTTTCAAATTCTCTGCAGACGATCGCGGTGCCATAAATTCGACACCGTCGAGTTCGAAGGAGATAGAGGAAGGGGGAGAGGAGACGATACCGTTTTTAATGGCACGGCGTATCGTAGCAGGACGATAAGCGAAACATCAATCGCGCGGTAGTATCTCTGACTGCAACCGAGCCGCGTATGACGGAAACGGAGACGCGAGAGGCGGATCTTCGGAATCGAATCGATTCGATGCGCGTTGGCTTCGTTCGAGAAAGGACTTCGTCGGTCCGTCGAAATCGTGAGAAGCATCGGTGTTCCGGGGAACTCTAATTAGCCGGTGCGCCCGCCCTGGGAAAGAATTATCGTCCAATCGACGCTAAATACGTTCTCCTGCCAGCGGTGGAAGAGATTCTTGGAGATTCTCCTGCTCGGCATGTTTTGACGCGCATCGGAGAAACTTCAATTATTCTGGAAGAGAAGCTCGAGGAGAAGTTTAGGGAAGGTTCGTTGGCGACCAAACCGCGTCATTCTCTCCCTCTCTCTCTCTCTCTCTCTTTCTCTGTGGAAGTCTGGCTATATAAATAAAATGATTCGTGGCAGGTGAAACGAGAGAGTACGACTCCTTCGAGTTGATCTCGGTTTACGAGCGTGGCCAGCGGAATAGCGAGGAACAAACGCCGGCTAGGAGAACGAACGGGAGAAAAATAAGCGGAAAAGGAAGGACGCGACGGGGGAGGACCAATGAAGTCGATTCCGAGTGAACTACGGAAAAGTAATAAAAAAGAATGCGCCGGGAAAAGGGGCGGGGGATGATGGCAGGGAAGAGGCGGTTGCTTTTTTCCCCACTTGACCTTCCGGACTTCTATCTTTTCCTACGTTTCCCTCGATGGTCTTGCTTACCCAGGCTAGAAAGATCGTGTTTTACGCCGGTGTTCGTCCTCCTCCAGAATCGTATACCGAGGCAAATCTTGTCAAGAGTCCCTTCTACAAAAGAGAAAAGTAAACGTTGTCGTCCTCGTTCCAGTCTTCGTCGTCTTTTCCCATCGACCCCGTTTCTTTATTACGATGCTCCGACGAGCCAATTCTCTCGAGCGCTTCCTGTTTTCTGTTCCCCGGATTCTCGTCCGCGCTAATTCCGAACAACCACGATTTTTACGCGACTTCCATCGGACCCGCGGAATCGGATTCGCGCTCGGCTGTCCGCGGAGCGAGCGCCCCTTAATTTCTTCGTTTCCCGAAACGAACGGTCGCGAATCTCGCGTGGTCTTTCTTTCCTTTTTCGGCGAGTCGGCCCAGCTTCGATTAATATTTTCGTACCGTTCGATCGCTTCGACCGAGCTGAGGAGACTCTTTGTGGGAACGCAGAGAATTTCGTGGTCGATTGGCCGCCTGAAAACGGCCTGGGAACCATGATAGAAGCGGTTCCCGCGAAAGACGGCGAAAGATAGGGGAGGAACGCGTTCCCCATCGATCTCGCTCTCGATCGTCGAACCGGTGAAAAAAGGAGGAGCCCGGAAAATTAATTCGAGGGTCCGTCGCTAGCGACGACCTCCTCCCATCGTCCTCTGATAAACTGCACCGGTTTAAATAACGCTGCTCGCGGAGGACACGGGTCGAGAGCGCGCGGATCGCGACGGGAATGGCGAAAAGAGAGAAAAATCGCGGAGCGCCGTTCGCGCTTCGTAAAAATGGTAACACGAGTTCGCGCGCCATAGACGATTGCCTCGCGTCGAGCTTGTTCCAAAGGTCGCACCGTTTAATCGACGGTTTCTGCGTTCGAGCCGGTTCCATCCGGGGACACCGTAAGCTTCTGCAACGTTGGATGGAAAACCTCGACGAGCTTCTCCGCGAGCAACAACGGGCTACCGTAGTTTGCGCCGACGCTTCTCACCTTCTCGACCCTTCTGTCCGATGCAGCTTTAAATTCCCTTGATCCTGAGCTACGCGTCCTCCTATTTACCCGTGGATTTCCGCGGAGCCGGTCGACCTTTTCCGACCCCGAGCCACTGCGCCGATAGCTTCGCCTTAGCGGAATTATCCTCCGCAAAAATGAAGACTCGCGCGCGACCGAGTTTCTTCTCTCTCGCCTGCCAGCAGCTGCGATTAAAGTCTCTGGGTCTCTGCGATTAATCGTACGTTATCGATAGCAACAATCAAAACGTAGCAAATTTTTTTACTAATTCTGATAGATTAATTTTAATGCCGATGGACACGGACATTCGCGGGGACTAACGCGTACGCCGGAAAGTTCGTAAATCCGAACCTTCCTGGTTGTTTCGTCGTCCCTTTGGCGAGGGTGTAGCCGACGCGGCGACGACGATGTTGCCGGTACCGGGTACGTCGGAGAAGGGCCCTCTTCGGCTGGAGGATACTCCAGACGGCACGTACGAGGCCGTCCGCGTCTCTCTCTTCGCTCGGCCAGACGGACTCGACGACGGTTGTTAACGAAAAAACACAACGCGCTCGATCATCCGCGTGACCGAGTTTCGAGTTTCCAGTTTCAAGTTTCAAGAGACAGCGAACGGAGAAAAACGCGAAGCGGCGAGAGTCGCGGAGTCCCTCTCGAGAGCGAACACGGCGTAAATATTGTCGGACGTTCGTTGATTCGCGCTGTCCGTTTTTCTTTAAAAAATTCCATCGCTCGGAAGTTACAGTGTAGGCATTTTGCTGGTGGAAGGGGCGTAACAGGGGTGGAAGGTCCGAGCAAAGGGGACGAGTCGCGCATTCTTGCGGATTATGGTACCTAACGGGTTAACGATGTACGCTCGAGCTAAATCGTCTTGCAAAGACAAGAATATTCTTGTGAAAAGATGCGAACGGTTCGAAAAGAAGAAACCTCGATGCGCCGGTTGAAACGCAACGAAGAAGATTAAGCGATTCGAGGGCGAAACAGCTTGGCTTTTTACCTATCCAAATGCAACGGCGTACCTCTGACCGAAGAGTCATTGCGAGCCGCGATACCGCGCTACTAAATCCTAGAAAATCCCCATCTATGTTCTCGGGCAGGAAAATCTTTTTTCCTTCCGGCAACCGAAAACCGGCAGCCGGAAACGTATCTGACTCGCGTTTCTCTCGCAGCCAACGGTGCGCCGAGCCGCGCGCCCTGCAGCTTCCGCTTGTTCTTCCTTTTTTCGAGCGAGACAGCTTCTCCGCCGTGCAAACCACCGAAAGGGAACGTATTTATTTTAACGGCTGCAAAACCAGCTAGAAAACCAGCCGAACCTGCTCCGGAGTAACCCGATATTCAGATGTCCCGGTACGAACCGGTCAAAGTTCGTTTCCGTCTTCGGAACCACCGGAACGGAGAAAAGGAAATCGTTCGATAAAGCAATCTCCCGCATTGTCCGACGAGCGACGCCGGATCATCGAATTGCGGAAACGATTGGTCGTTCCAGCGTCGATTAACCGCTCCGAATCGCCGTCGGTGCTAGACGCACCGTCCAGTCAATGGGGATTCTGGATAAAACGGTGCCGCGAGTTTCGATAAAACCAAAGAATTTCGAATAAATTTTCGAGACTAACAGAATCGAATGGGATGGCTTAATGCGATATAATTCAACTGTGCTTCCGTATACAGGAATGTCCCAAAAGTATCGTAACAAGGGGTTCCCGAGGTCGTTCGAAGGAACTTTTCCCTTTGCGAAAATTCAATCCGCGGCTTCGTTTACGAATTATTAACGAAAAATCACTGGTCGATGAGAGAAAAGCGCGCGAAACGTCCATCGGCCAGGCACGCGATCAGAAGCGAGAGAACAAGTAAGAGAAATTTTAAGAAAAACGCTGTTCATTCTTATTTCAGAATATCTAAAGAATAATTACTAATTTTTCAGATCCGAAATAATAAACAATTTAGCCGTGCCAACATTTTTTAGGATACGTACTGTGAAGATAAACGATAATAGGTCGAAATACGTAAGCGATATTTTAATTTAAATAATTCTGTGTCCGAATAAAATTCAATGAACGATTCGCAAAACTAATTTAATGTGAATCCTACAAGCGAGCTTGTAAAACGCACTGAAAGAGGACAGAGAAACTCCTTCTCCTAAAAAACAGAAAAGGAAAATACATAGCTCTCGGTAGAACCGCTTTCGAAGTAAGTCGTCGCTGTGAGAGCTTTCGAACGGCCCCCCTCCAAAATCTAGACTTTGTCATATTTATGACCCACCCTTGAGGCCCCCTCGCACCTGGCACGCGCTCGGAATTAAGCCCGGTCGAGGACAATGTGTCGCGCCTGAATGAAAACATTTGAAAGTCTGTAGGACACAAACATAATTTTCACGACCTTCGCGTCAGTCTTCAGTTTCTTACGGTGGAAACGACGTCGCGAGCGCGCTAGTGCATTGTAATATCTTGTTAAATGTTCTTGTACGGTGTGAACAATGGATTTAAACAAACGAAACATTGTTTTAAATATTAATAAATAAATTGTGGTGTCAGTGTTCAGTGATAGTGCAATGACAGTTCGTCGCGAGCGCGTTAGTGCATTGTAATATCTTGTTAAATGTTCTTGTGCGGTGTGAACAGTGGATTTAAACGAACGAAACATTGTTTTAAATATTATTAAATAAATTGTGGTGTCAGTGTTCAGTGACAGTGCAATGACAGTTCGTCGTGAGTGCGTTATTGCATTATAATATCTTTTTAAATGTTCTTGTGCGGTGCGAACAATGGATTTAAACAAACGAAACATTGTTTTAAATATCATTAAATAAATTGTGGTGTCAGTGTTTAGTGATAGTGCAATGACAGTTCGTCGTGAGTGCGTTATTGCATTATAATATTTTTTTAAATGTTCTTGTGCGGTGTGAACAATGGATTTAAACAAACGAAACATTGTTTTAAATATTATTAAATAAATTGTGGTGTCAGTGTTAAGTGATAGTGCAATGACAGTTCGTCGCCATGGAATACGAATTAGCTGATCGGTTCGCAACCATGCAGTGGATTTACAACTGAAGGGGTGAGTTTACTGTTAATGATTTCTTCTTTAACGCGATTATTTATTATTAAATTAGCTTTGCGAATCGTTCGTCGGATTCTGTAGAACAAATTAGAAACTTTAGAATCGTTATTCCGTCGACATTTAAATCGCGACGATTTCGCAAATACAAATGACACGGTCGTAATCCTGCACTCGTTTTAAAACTTGGAGTCTCTGCTTTCCCAGAGTATTGTTCATTTTCCTCTGAGATATTTTTGCGCGACGCGACGGATGGGAAACCGATGACCCATTTTCCCTAAAAAGTGTAGCAAATTCGATCGTCTCCAAAAGCATTCGAAAATTTTTCTCGCGGATGAAAATGTCACGGATCCGAAGGTTGAAGCCTTTTCTTCGCAACACCTCCTTAAAAATTGACGTACTATTTTTCTTCACCGTTTTATGAACAAACAAATAAGGAACTCGTGGATTACCTTATATCGTTGAAAAGTTGGCGGTACATTTCTGGTTCGAATATTGATGAAACGACTTGTGGCGTGATTCGGCGCGACAAACTGGCGCCGAGTCCCGCCATATGTTTAGGTTAAGTTTCGAGTGCGTCCGAGCGAATGGGTCCGATTGCATCCTGCGTGTCTGCTTCGTGAAAATGTTTGGAATGGCTGGCCGAATGTTTAGAGTGGATGCTCGGATATCGAGAAGGGTGCGTGCGTTTAGTTTTAGTTTAGAGTGAAAGGATCGTGGGAAGATGAGAGAAAGAATGTCGCGAGGATGGCTGTGCGAGCGGATGAAATAGAGGGTGAGTGGAGAATAGTCAGGGAGTCTTCATCGAAAACACATCGAGAACGGTCCTGCGGGTTACGCTGGGACTGTATGTTCTCGGTCAATAAAGCTAGTGTTTTTTAAGACGTCTTGCGGTTATTTTATTCCTCCACCACTTCCACAGACTAAAAAAGCTTCGGTCTTTAAATCCGCGATGGTTGCAGTTGTCTAAAAAAATTTTTAAAGTTTCCACGGATGTTTAAATGTGTAATTCGTTTGTCGAAAAGCACTTGTTCGGTTTCTCACGCGCTATACCGTGAAAAAGAGTGGTAGAACGAAACGGATCATATATTACGAAACTAGAGCTTTAAAACTATTTCAAAATTATTGTCGTACGATCGCTTTTTACAAAATTGTCGCTACTCGGTGTTCGACTACTTTCCTCTTCCACCGTATCGCGTATACGATTCCGTAAAATCTAAATTTATCGTTGATCGCGCGACACGGAAGCCTATCGTCTTATATGCGGGTAAATAAAAATTCCCGACGATTCCGTTGACCGGCTAAAAAGGATATCGTGTATCGCGACGTCGTGGAATCTCCGACGAGTGCAGTGCAAATTAGTAAAACGAACTGTTGTAAACCATTAGTAACTATTAGTAAACGAACCTGTCGAAAAACAGCGTAGAATCGAATCAGGATCTCGTAGAAGCGAGACGGACAGCTTTTTCGCGGCGCAAACCATCGGAAGAGAACGTATTTACTTGAACCGGTGTAAAACCAGCCGTAGAATGTCCCGATCGAGACTCGGTCAAAATTCGTTTCCTCCGGAATCATCGAAACAAAGAAAAGGAAGCGTTCGACGAAGTAATCTCGCATTGTCCGAATGTTCGTCGTCGCCGCCGCCGCCGCCGTTGGCGCCGGTAGGTATCCGATGTTGGAATTAATTGCGGAGAGAAACGGTTTGATCGTTAAAGCATCGATGGACGAATCGGTCGGGACTCGTCGAACCTGGGAACCATGAGTTCGGCACTCGAATCGCACCGAATCGAATGGAATCGAAGCGAATGGAATCGGGCCAGTATCTTTTCCATTGGATCGTTAACGACTCTCCCATTCAAGAAGAGAAGGAAAACTCTCGAGCGTGGAGAGTCGTCGACGTAGCTCTGTATCCGAGCTGTTGCTGCTCGGTTCCGCCACCGCACGGGCAGCGATTGCTTTTGTTACAACCCCGTCCCGAAAAGACCCGGCGATCGGCTGGCAGTCCGTGCCACGCTTCCGAGTTTCAACCCTCGTCTCTCGACCCCGCTTTCGGTTTACGATTCTCTCTGTTCCTCTTTCTCTTCGTTTCTGTTTTTCGCTTTCTCGGTGTTGGAACGGACGGCGGGAGAGCGAGCGAGGCGGAACCGCCACTTAAAACCAGTAAGTGGTTTGTACCGTTCGTTGCCGATTGTCTTGAGTCTGGACAACCGATATAGGTAAACCGACTATGGCCGGCCAGCTCCGTGTTCCGCTTCTCTGTTCTGTCCGTTCCTCTTATTTTCCCCGGGTCGTTGATGCGTCTTCCACCTCCTCCTCTTCCGGAAACCGTCTTCGTCGGCCACGCTCGACCCGCGCACGGACCGTCGAGCTTTTACTCGCGGTCCGAAGCACCGTAAAACACCGCGCACTTCTCGACCGTGGCTCGCAGGGTGAAAATAAAATGATTCCGCGAACGACGAATAAGATATTCGCTTTCGAAGAGAAATTCACCGTTCGCTCTCGTCTAGTTGTTCGCCAGTCGACGAAATTCGGCGGAAGCGCGCGGAACGGACCCTGGAAGAGCCGCCGGAATCTTCGACGCGAAGGGACCAACGGAGTTTCTTTTTACGTTTCAACGGCGTTGCGCGCGGCGAGTAAAACAGAGTCGCGTGTCCGATGCGAAACGACCAAACGCGGGACAGATCCTGTAGCCATTTCTGCTTATTTTTTTCCAGTGTCCTCCTCTTTCCTCGTGCCGGCGCGGACTTATCGACAGCCGAGGATATGTTGGCGCGAATCTGTGGCCGGGATAAGCGCGTCTCCGGCGTAATAAAACTCTCGAAGGGAAGCTGGCACCGTTAGCCGGAACTTTTCCTTCCCGGAGAAAAGGAACAAGAACAACCGGAAAAAGTAAAAGAGGAAGAAGAAGACGAAGAAGACGAAGAAGAAAAGGAAGAAGAAAAGGAAGAAGAAGTAGAATCAATCCCGTAACGCCGGCGTTGTCTGCGCGCAGTCGATCTCGACCCTCGGCTCGCGACAATCTCCTGTTTCCCTTCTAGAAATTGCCATGTCTATTTGCTTTTTATGTCCGGTTCCTTCAACGCGTCTTCGATTCCATATTCCGTGTCCGCAGTGTCGCGTGGAGCTCTCCTTTCGTTCGACTCGTCGAAACGAAAAGAAGCCGGGGAAGCGACGTCGAGAGAAGACAACGGAGAAGCAGAAAGGGAGAAGAGGAGCGGGTCGCGAAACTCGGGCGACGACTTCTCGCGGAACTCGCGGGTTCCTCCGTTTCGCCTTCATCCGGCTCCGTATACT
>CM052085.1:747844-782285 GCA_028453745.1 Agapostemon virescens
TCGGGATGTCAAGTTTCGGAGGTGAGTTCGACCTTCGATTTTTTTGTGTGGCTCCCTTTGAGATTTTTAAGGTTCTGGCAACGGCATGATCGAGCCTGATATTCATAGTTGACATGAGAATTTTCTCAAAATGCTATCATTACGGGTGCGCTTTTAGTTTTTCCTAATGTTGGACCCAGAGATTTATCCGGCTCCGTATACCTCGGGATGTCAAGTTTCGGAGGTGAGTTCGACCTTCGATTTTTTTGTGTGGCTCCCTTTGAGATTTTTAAGGTTCTGGCAACGGCATGATCGAGCCTGATATTCATAGTTGACGTGAGAATTTTCTCAAAATGCTATCAGTACGGGTGCGCTTTTAGTTTTTCCTAATGTTGGACCCAGAGATCTCGGGGGTTGTCGTCGGTTTCGACGTTGAGAGCTACCCTTTTCCAAAATGGCATTTCCCGGGGATCACGAAGGGCTGATTACCTTGCAGAATACCTAGAGAACAGACTTCTGTCTCAAAAATGACATTCGCAATCGAATTGTGAAAATGGCGCCTCAAAGCGTCACGCCTAACAATTAGCCGGTTGTGTTGTATTCTATCTCGGAGCGTGTCCGACGCTTGATTCGGCGGGCAATCGAACCGGCCGGCGCGTTCGATCCAGAATTCGTGTTTGTTTTCCCGCGTTACAGCCCATAAACGCGATGCAGAGGGTCAAGAGCGTGCAAAGCGGTACGTTGACCGGCCAAAGCAAAGGACGGTTCGCGTTTGGTTCGCGTTTGCGCGATGCCCGCGACGCTAAAGTACACACGCGAAGCTCGCGAGACGCGATGGTTTCATGCATAGAACGTTCGCGCGTATATTTGGACGGTGCACGGGATTTTAGTATGCGGAACAGGCCCCCTTTAATGCTGAAATATCGTTGGGAACAACGCGGGCGTCGTCTCCTCGTCTCCTCGTCTTCTCCGAGCTTCTCTCTGCAGCCTTCCCTGCGAAATTTCATAGCCTTTTACGACACCGGTACAAGCGACGCGAGGCGACGCGAAGCGTAGCGCTTCGCCCGAAATCTGCGCCCCATCGAGCACGCCAATTCCAAATATTACGTGACGCGAAACGTATCGACGGTGTCCCGTGTCGAGCACGTCACCCGGAATCGTCGCGCCATAGAATCAAGGAACGCCAAGGGAATAAAGGGTCAAAACTATCCTCGTCGCTTAGGCTCTCTACCCGCGCCGGGTCAACGTTCAACGATCTCGATTCGAAGGTTCGTCGAGGCGAAGAGAGCCGCGAGAGGAACGAACCAATTACGCGTCGCGGATAAATCACAACGGGTCTTCTCGGTGGCTCGGAACGGCGTACGACCGCGTCGCGAAACAGAAGGAGACGAGAACTCGAAAATGGAGGGCGAAGCGTAAGGACGAGGAGCGGATATAAAAGAGGGAAACGGACGAAGCGGCTGGAGGCGCCGGATGGGGCGACCTTCGTTGTGTTTGCCGGCAAATTTCGTTGGACAATGGAAAGGGTTGATTTGGCGCTCATGAATGTATATTACATTAGCGCCCGAGCTACTTTGGGATTTGAGGTAACAAGTTTTGGCGTCCTCCGTGACTCTTCTTGGTCTCCGTGCGTTGGCTATCCTCCACGCCGCTTCGTTGCGTCGCGTTCTTCGACCTCTTCTCGCGCCGATTCCACGACGACGACGCGGTTTCGATCCGATCGAATCGAACGATTTCTCGGGTCGAAAAGGGGACCGTCTCGCGAAGGATAGAACGCTTCTTGAAAATGATTTTCGCTCGCTTTCTCTCGCAGCATCCTCCGATCGATTCCCGAGCAACGAGACGATCTCTGCTCGGATCTTAATCGCACGACGGAAAGAGTTTCCTTCCGCGCAAAGTGGAAACAGACGTTCGACGTCGGACAGGATCGCTCGCGGATCCGACCGCTACTTACAGAAGGAATCTAGACGGACGAACCGGAATCGTTTCGCCGCCTTGCTCTTCGCTTTCCCGTTGTTTTTCTGCCGCGAGAAGGAAGGCGTTCGAGACGTCGAAGGACGCGTCGACAGATGAAAAAAGCTGCGGTGAGTGTCCTGCGGTTTCGAGTTTCTTTGAACTTTACGGTACGCCTTGTCCACGCGCGAGAAATATCATTAAAATCTATTTCCGATTTCGTGTTTCGCGCGGTCGCGGAGAAATCGAAAAATAATCGCGCGCGACGTAAAAGGTTCGCGAAAAATCGGCGGCGGCGCGAGACGCGAACTCTCGCCGGTGAAAAAAAAGTAGATGAAGTCCGCGTTTGCACCGGCGGCCGGTATAGAAACGTCGACGTCGAAACGAGGAAGAAAACATCGGGTACTTTAGGTGGCGAGGTAAACACAAAGAGGACGCAACCCCAAAAAAGGAGAGAATGCCTCTCGTGCCAGAGACGGAGGATGCCAGGCAGCCGAGAGCTGCTTAGCCTGGAATTCCGTTGATGGATGGAATTCGCTTCGTGCCGACGAGTAAGTATAATAGAAGTGAAGTTGGGCCTCGCGGTGCCTACTGTTGCTGAATAGAGGCTTCGTTAGGCTTTGTCTAAGCGGAGTGCTGCAGCTTTACCCCTGCCATCCGCAATTTCCACCGCCGCGCAACCCTCGCCCTTATCCTTCCAGTTCCTACCTACTTGAATTATTCTCTGCCGCGTCTCTACGAGAACGGACTATCCCGACACCGGTCTCTCCTGCCTTCGCCGAGCGCGCCGAGCCGCTCTGTAATTCGAGCACCAGCCTTTCCATTCTTCGGCGTTTCTTTGCCTCGTCTCGAGTCCCCATCGGTTCTAAAACGATTAAACTTTTCTTTCTTTCTCGCAGAGACGAATCGAAGAGGAGCCTCAAAAACGAAGCGTTGGAACCCAACCGGCGAACGGGTAGCGTCGCTTCGCCTCGAGAAATTCTCGCTTCGAGTTTTCTCGAACTTCGCGGGACACCTCGTAGAAGCAATTGGGCGACGATCGAAGAAATCGGTTGACGCGAGTTCGGAAGCGATCGAACTTCCGTTTTTCGCGCGGAGGGTGGCACGCGTCGCGGGGTGCTCCGAGGGCGGTCGGTGTCGTCGGTCGACGCGGAACTAATAATTTGGCGGTTATGAGCCAACGACGCTTCCGCCGTCCGATAACTTCGCGGTAAGTACCGGAAGCCCCGGGTTCAAACTACGACGGTGATGCATTCGAGTTCGGTTACGCCGAGACAGTTGTTCGAGGTAGTTTCCCGGCGATGTTACAACTCGGAGAGAGAGCCTGAGAGAGACCCTTCCCCGATAGTTCCCTACCACCTTGATGCAGTTGCCGGCGCAACGGCAACGCGACAATAAAACTCCTATCTTCGGTCATCCCCCACTAACGTATTTATCTTTATCGGCTCCGTCGTTTCTGTTTCCTTCCGACGAGATAACGAGATATCTTTCCACGCCCTATCCGCGCGTCGGATCTTCCTCCGCCGGTATCCACGAACAACTTTTTGTTTACGCTCGGTTCTGCGAAACTCCTAATCGAGTCTCCGCTATCCGAACTTTCGGCAGACGAGACCGGACGGCTGCGCGTTTCGGTCGAAATCTCGGTTCGATCCCGGTTCAGCGAACGAACTGCGACGTATCCAACCAACTTCGGCAACTCGAACAATGGCGGTCGCGGTGCAATTAGAGCCTCCGAATATCAGGCCCATCGTCCGTTAACACTTTATCGACCGGAAGCCTATTAATAGGCTTTTCAATTTGTAACAAACATTATTAGACAATATTATTGGGGATGCATTATTGATCCGCAATAAACATTGCTGTCAGCGTTGATAGACCCATTAAAAAGTTTTCAGTCATGGATCATGGGCCTTACAAACATTCTGAAATAATCGCCGGTCGACTTCGAGGCGGAATTTCGTTCGTATTCGATAAATTGTTAAAAATTCGAACGTCGAAGTTCGAATCGTCGTTCTACGCTCGATTCGGCTGCCCGTTCCGTTCCCGTTCCCTCTGCCGAGCGGAGAGGCATCGCGGAAACGCAGTCCCGTTCTCGAAGGACTTGCTTGAACTTCGTATTACTTGGCTTCGGTTTGAGCCCTCGATGACGAAGTTTCGCGCCGCAATTACAACTCGATAGGTAGGGAAGTCGGAACGAGATTCGCCCGTCGAACTAACCCAGATTTTCCCGTCGGACCGTGCGCGCGGCTCCGACTACCAACAGGTTCGTCGGATTTTTCTCTCGCCTTTCAGGCCGCCGCCGATGCTCCGCGTTGCGGACAATCCGCGCGTCTAGGAAACACTCTCCGAAATCCTCCGGTAAAGGCTTTCAATCGTTCGAGAAACGAAAGGAAAGGAAAGTCAATTCCTCCGCTAGTTTGTCGCTCCGAGTGACGCGCGCCTTTTGCAACGACGGCTGGAAGCTCGCGTCCGACCAGACCGTCTCGTCGGAAATGGGAAAATTCGATTACATCGCCACGGAATATCTTTCGGTGACTCCTGTGTATTTTAGAAATCGCAGATTTTAATTCCTCGACGGAACGCTCGCGGAGAACGTTCCCGAAAATTTTTCGGACGATTTTTCGACGGGTCCCGACGGGCAGCGATTACGGTTGCGGGATCCGTAATACGAGTAAACGACGAAGCCGTATTAAATCTAATGAAATAAATTGTAGCCGCGCGATAATAGAAAAATTTATGGGCCGGTACGCGGCGGACGAGCGCGCGCGCCACTTATTTTATCGAACGATAGCCGCGTCTAATGAATTATACTTTTAATTACAGCGCAACGCTATTCAATTGCGCACCGGGAAAGAGTAACGATCGCCGTTGAATTTTATACTTTATACGAACGAACGTACGTATCAGAATTTAACGAACGTTATACGGTTGCCCCCTTCGTGCCGCGAATGTCGGTTAAAACAGCAATGACCGTTGTCAATTTTAACGAGCTAGCTATTTTAAATACGATACGACAGCGGCAAACGGTGGACGAATAATTACTTGCTCGAGGGCCGGAATAAAAGGTCGGCAACGTTTACGCGGCGGCACAGATGTCACCGGCACAAACGAACCGCGATAATGCACCGATCTCTGCGCGACGTTTACCGTCGCTCTGCTTCGAATACCGAAAAACACCGATTCTGTTCGGCTTCCTATAGAAAAGACAAAGATTCGTCGCGGTATCCGGTTTACGCGAACATCGTTGCACCGCCAACGCAATGAACGCGCGTAATTAATGGCAAATTGTTTTCCGTTTAGCAAGAAATTCGAGCAGTCATCGGTTCCTTTTATTTTCTCCCCCTTCGCGAGATCCTTTGTTTTTCTAGTTTCTTTCGTAGACGAGGTAACATAGATTCGAAGTCGATCGATAGACATTTCGGGCCTCATGATTTATACGGCGTCGAGAAACATTTTACAATTATAAAAGCGCGGTGGGCGCGGTTGCCAGCGAGTTTTTACTCTGAAATAAGAGAGATTATTTCTTACTCGAGGCTGCTCGCAACTCGTCGGCGGTTTCGTAGATAGTTTGTCGATAAATTATCCCCGTTAGCAAGCGGGAAATCCGCTGCCGACCGGCGAGCGATTTTTAAAAGCTGGATACGAATATTTAATGGATCTCCGGGCTAAGCTCCGGTCGGAGACGAAGGCGAGCCTCGCCGGGATTCTGGATTCGACGAGGACGGGTTAACGAACCGTGGGGCGAAGCGTCGCGCGAAATTCGAGTTCTCGGGGCTAAAGCGAGGATGCCTGGTTATCCGTTCCTGCTGCTATCGGAATAACTCCGCGAACGACGCGCGGAACGTTTCGGAAAATAATTTCTGGAACAACGTCTTTCGGATATCTTTTTCTCCGGTGCGTTCGAGGAGGCCGTCGGTCGACCGAGGGTTAATGGAATCGCACGGAGGGAGGGGCGTAAAAACGCGTAATAGACGGGAACAAAGACTTTCATTGTTATTCGTATTTCTGATGCAGTTTCGTTTCTCCTCCCGGAAACTTCTATGCACCGTAGCGATAATGGAGGAACGAGGGGCCGGGCGGTGGGATGGATGGAAGGTTCGCGTCTTTTCCACCTGGAGTGCATTCGAGAGGGTTTCCCCGGGACAATAAGCGGGGTGGAGCGTGGCAAAACAATGAACTTCGAATGCGAGCGACGGACCAGTGGCCCCCGCCGAAGCGGCTTCGCCTCGCAAAGGCTTAAACGGCTTGCCGGCTCTTTTTGCCTCCCTAAATTGTTTCTTTGCCTTCGTGGAAACGAAGATACCGGTTGCCGCGCCTCGACGGCCCGGCGTCGTCGGACGCGGTTACATTCGTTCCGTGAATTTGCACCGCCCGCTGTCTCGCTTATTTCCATTTCAATCTTATCGTCGCAAGCCACCGCTGCTCGGAACGATTCCGCTCGCGAAACGGACCCCGGGATCAACGCGTACCGTTCCGAGCTCGCAAATTTGTTCACGAGCAACGGAAAAATACGGAGGACGCTTTCGCGTCTCGAACCGTTCGCCCCCAAAATTCAGTCTCGCGGTCGTCTCGAGTCTGTCGTAAATTTCGAATAAACTACGATGTCTAAACGCGCGGTTTCGCTTCCTAAACAGCACCGCCAACGGAGCGACTGCATTTTTACCATTTCGGCGGTGGTTGGTTCGGCTCCGCGCGGTCGATTCGATACGCAAAGTCCCTCGCGCGGAGAAGCCAATATTTGTGGCCGATCGCACGCCTCGCCGACTTCCGATGATATTCCGCTGCGTCGATTCGCTCGATACAATTTATTAATTCCTGGCGGTTTCGGTTTTGAGAACAGATTTCCTGGATCCCGCGGAGATCGCGCGCCGCGACTCGAAAGTGTTCTATACACCGTATTTTTCTTTCGTTCTGTCGCTTTTCTTTGCCGCTGTCCCGAGTGCCGCGCTCCCCGGATCCCTTGATCTTTTATTCAGCCGCTTATTTGTTGCTATCGCGCTGAAAGGGGACTCGTTAGACACCCTTTTTATCCCGGCCACGTTATTCCGTTCTCCGAGATGCCGTATTTCCCTGCCCCTTCTCTCCGGCGTCTTCCTTCGCGACGGAACATTCTTCTTGCCGCGATTCTTCCCTGGAAACGTATCTCGGAACGAGCGCGGTCTCCGCCGAAAATACGCCTGGAAAGCGACGAGAGTCAAGTTTTTCCTCGACGCAACGATTGCCCGACCGGAGCAATCGCTTCCGAGCGTCGCAGTTGCGGAGGAAAAATATTTTCAGAGTTCAACTCCGTACATTCGAGAAGAACGTAGACGCCGGCAGTGGGTTTCCGCGATTCGGGTCGCGGGTCGAGTACGGCTGTCCTGCGTAATAATTCCACGCGAAGAAAGTCTCGAAAATTCGTCTTGCAAATTCGTCTCGCCGATCGAAAGCGCGAATATAGATGGGGCGAGGAATTACGGCGATTAACGCGCGGACGACGTCTTATCGCGTGGATCGCCGAGGGGAATTCGGTCTCGGCGAAGCACTCGGTGCACGCGTTTCCCGAAATCGCATTCTCGCGGCGTTTAATCGGCGAACGAAACGACGTTGTCGGGCTACGATGCGTCTGGAACGCGCTCGACCCGAATTCACCGGCGGCGGTTACCGCCCGGGTTCGTCGGGCTAACCCTCGGAGGTCGCAAACCGCCCGAGAAGTGGCCGTATAATCTGCGAAAATTTCGCGATGATCGTGCGGGAACCCTCGATGCGTCTCCAGCGATTAAACGGACTGGGAACGCGAGTTTACGAGTTACGCGAGACGAGAGTCGCGAACAAATGTTTAACTTTCTCGCAGATCCGACTGGCAAATATTTCTACGGAATAACGAAAGAGTCGAGAAAGCCGTTGGACGTAAAAGGAGCTCTCGCTTCTCGCCGGGCAACGCGGAGAAACGGAGAACTGCCGGCTCGTGAATATCTAATAAACGAACAATAAGAATTCATGCGCAAACGAAAACACCGAGACGGCCGGAGAGGCGAACCGGGGAATAGCGCGAAACGCTTGCTAAATTTTCTCGGCACTGTCCGTGTTCCGCGTCGCGTACACGGATGCCTCTCGACGTTGTTTCGTTTCGAAAGGAAAACGAGAGTCCCGTCGAACGAATTATCAACCGTTCTCAAATTATACTTAATTTTCAAGCGCACTCTGTTTTCGAGAGCGTTCTCCCGGACCAGCTGCCGAAAAACGAAACGGCAAACGAAAATTGCGCTTAAACTCGGTTCGACGATCGTCGTCGAAGTTCGCGGGACACCCGGTACGCGCAGCGTCTTAAACGACGGCAAAGAAGCCGGTGGGAGGTGACGGCACCGAAGCACAGTTTGAAAGGACAATCAGCGATTCCATAGAAGAATCGGTCCGAACAAGAGTACCTAAAGAGCGAGCGGAAGAATGCCGAGGGGCGGACACAGAAGTCGAACGGGGAAAATAAGAGTACAAGTTCGGAGAGCAACGTTTCGCGGAGACTTTCCCGTCGGGTGGTATCGTCGCCGCTGGAATTCGTGGTCGGTCTTCGTGTTTTAAATATTGGCACCGTACCAGCCGCTCCGAACAAGAGGAGGTTCTCCTTCGCGTCGATAGACCGTCTACCCACGAACCGAGTTTCCGGAGGAAACTAACGAGAAGGTCGTGAAACGCTTCCCTCGGAAGCAACGCGACCTATTACCGGTACGCCGCCATACGCTTCCTATGGAAAATGAGAAGCGCCAAGCGACGATCGCAAATTATCGAGAAACGCGGCATTCGAGTTATCGCGTTTGACTCTGTTCCGATCTGGAGCGTCAAAGTCGCGATCCGATCGCTCGATTTCCGACGAATCCGTTTGAACGAATCTCTAGACCTTTCTTTCGAAGAGCAAAGTCTCTTCGCTCTTTTAAAATAGAGTCACGGTTGTATAGAAAAGTATTAGGAAGTATTGTTTCGAATTCTCAGTGTCCGTGGATACAGGCAGGGTCTCGTTACCCGATAATTCGCCGTGCACCGGTTCGTTTTTCCGTCCTCGACGCTTTCGAATTTGGACAGGGCCGAAAATTCGTAACGAGAATCGTCCGCGCGTGGAACGAGACGGTTTTCGTCGCGCGAGGCGCTTTTAGAGCCGGCACGAGAGGAGGTTGTCCCGTCACGGGGAAAATAGAATACACGGATAAAAATCTGGACACCGTATCGACAAAGTGTCTCGCATAAAAGCAACAATGGGGAAATTCTCTCGGGGTCGGGGGCCACGCGTTTCAATGTCTATCCGACGCGGACAAATATCGCGCGCCTCTCGGCGGAGTCTGGCCGGCTGAAAAAAATCCCAGCCCCGTTCAGGTTACTTTCCTCTCTATTTTTTCCCCCGTAGATTCCTCGTTTCGTTCTCTCCTCTCCTCTCCTCTCGTCTCCGCTCAGCAACCCCCTCGGCTTTCTCCGCCCAATCCGTTTCGTTCTGCTCCGTTCTGCTTCGCGTTCGTCTTTGTTCATCGCGAACGCGCACGTTCGTCCGTGGATTCGTCCGTTGACGGGCTCTCCCGGAGCTCGGACCGCGCGATATTTCAACGGGGCTGCCGGGGGTAGAGAGAGGGAGAGAATCCGTATTCCTCTCTCCTCGATACGCGCGAAACGTAGAACAAATAGACCGGGATCCGCTGCGAAAACGATGAATCCCGGCGTGACGCGGACAATTTGCCGAGTCGCGCGAACGACAGGGGACACGCCCGTAAAAAAAGCTACAGAGGAAGAACAACGGCTCCCGTTCGCCCCCGAAAGCTTTCCATCCGCATCTCGAATAATAAACAGGAGCAACGAACAACGACTGCGATCGTCTCCCAGCGACGCGAACGAACGAGGACCGCGATCATATTTTCTCCCGCGAAACGGCCCGTGCCGATCCCGTTCTCTCGTCGATTTCTGTTCTCTGTACTCAGCTTAATTTGAAGCAGCGACGACACGGATTCGAGAAACAAAGATTCCGCTCTTTTTTACGTCTTGCGAATATCGAGACACCGAATCGGAGTCCGAGTCATGAAAAATTGAGTCGTCCGGTCGCCGTCTCCGCGAAAATCATGTCGGGATTCTGCTCGAAGGAAGATCGTGCCGTTTTACGGCGAGGAATCGAAGGGGCGGTTGCCGGGAAAAGCAGCGAAATTACCAAACGACCGATACCCGTTCCCACGGCGGCGAGGTGTAATACGTTTCAAAACGTCCTTTATTTAATTCCGCCGGTAAACTTTTCTAATGTGAATTTCTTGTCTGAAATTCTTTAGAATGTATTACTTCGCTCGAGTGTGCGGGAATACGTGTCACTTCTCGTACGAGCGGAGCGAAAAGTTTTAATGGAATCCGCCACCGCGTTCCTCGGCTGTCTGCCTATTTAAATTACGCGTTTCGAGTCCTCGCCGCGCTCCGAACCGCTCCGAACCGCTCCGAACCGCTCCGCATCGCCTCCGAGCACCGTTCGCGTAGTTGGCGAATCCAACTATCCGACCGCACCGAAATCAACCCGAAAAATTTGCTTCGTTCGCTTCCGAAACTCATTAATCCTTGTTTCACCGCAGCGAAATTGAAACGGGATCCTTTTCTTTTAATTTCTTCCGAGCGGAATTGGCACGGCCGCGCGCGACTTCGAGACACCGTTTCACCCCGAAATTCGAACTATGTTTCCACGGGGTTGTCCCGATCTCGTCGACGACGTTCATTCGAAACGTCGACGAACGTTTCGCGGATACGTTTTCGTTTTCGCGGAGACACCTTGCACCGTGTACGCTCGCGGATTCAGCGCGGGTACGGGATGCGCGTAGAAAGCTGCGAGGCCGAGATAACGGAGAAAAAGGTGCCCCCTCGACCGACGTCGCGAGATAATTCAAAATGTGGAGGCGCAAACGAAATAAAATAAAACAAACGCCACGGCTGAAATTTCTATTAATATTTATAGAGGACGAGATACGGCGACGAGACTCTTTCTTTCCGACGCGTTAGCTTCCCGGTGTTCGATCGCTGCGTTTTCGATTCTCGAAAAAATAGTTGATATTTGAACGACGATCGTTTTGCAAAAACGAATACCACGGTCACGGGCCTGGACGAGTTTCAAAGCTCGAAGCCTCTGCCTTGAAAATGTAGCAAATTCTAACGTCTCCCAAAGCTTTCGAAAATTTTTCTCGCAAATGAAAACTCCACGGATTCGAAGCTCGAAGTCTCCTCTTTGCAACCGCGCTTTTAAAATCGATGTACGAATATTTTTTCACTGTTTTATGGAGCAAAAATGGGGAACTCGCGAATTAACTTATACAACGGCGATGTCCGCGGTACACCTCTCGTTCGAATATCGATGAAACGACCGAAAAAAAAAATCGGACATCAATTTTTAAAGCGGCGTTGCAAAGGGGAAGCTTCGGTCATTAAATCCGCGGTGGTCGCAGTCATCGGAAACATTTTTTGAAGTTTCCACGGACGTTTGACGCGCGGTGAAAAAAAAGCTCGATGAAACGACTTTGCGCGATTAATATTGAAATAGTTGGCGTCGGCGCGAGTCACGGACGTCGTCCTCGACGGGTAAATGGATGCCGATCCTCGAAACGGATCCTCCCGTTTTCACGGTGGATATTTCGTTTCTTTCGAATGTGCTTTGAAATATTTAAAAAAACATTGTAACGCGATCGGTCTCGCTGCCGCGATAGATTTTCATTCGCAGTCGGGGGGCGATTGATTTTACACGGGAAAGGTGAGCGGCTCGCGAACCCGTTCGATGTAACCCGATGAACGTTCATTTAAATCCTGTTTGACGATTACGCGACACTCGAGTCTTCGTCGCGAAAAAGTTGCGCACTTTGCCGGTCGAATCGAGTTGCGACCATCCCGCGGGCGGGCCGACAAACAAACATCGTACCCATCGTTTTCATTGAGATCGTATCCGGTGATTTTAATTGCGAAACGCGCTACAATTTTTAACAAGCCGGTCGGACCCGAGTTCAAAACATTTCGGATCGGACGTTCTTCGTTTTCCCGCTTTTAAAATACGCCGATAAATCGTTTTACCAGAAATGATTGCGCGAGTACCGATCCAAGTCAGTTTTACAAGTTTCACGCGCCTAGAAAACGTTGTTCGCTCTTTGCCACGTTTCGAAGCCGATCTCCCAGACCAAACGACAAAGTACAGGCTCTGCTCGCGTGGCTGTGCCTTTGCCGACAAGCGGAGCAGCCAGACCGACAAAGAAATCCCTAAAATTAGGGGTTGCCCGTTGTCGAGGAAGCTCTTAACCGTATCGAGGCGATCGTTTTTGCCGAAGTCGGGCCTCGAACTTGGCCCCGCTTCTCGCGCAGTTCCGAAGCTGCTTCCAAGCGAATTTCTATCTCGCATATGGGACCGCGAACGTGTTCCACTTAGCCGGTATATATTCGATTTGGCAAGAGGAGAGGCCGGAGAAGGCGGAAGACACGGCGAAGAAGAGGGACCGGTGTAAATAAAATTAGGACGATCGGCGCGCTCTTCCGAGGACATTCTTTCCGGGGTAAACTTCTCGATTTCTTCGTTACAGCGAAATAAAGTGTCGCGAAGAAAAAGTCCGGGCACCGGAAACGCGATCAAACTTTCGAAAGAAGGAGAGGGCGGAGGCCGGAGGACTTCCCATGTCCATTTGTTCATATCGGACCGGTCTTCGCGATAAGTTTGTCGGTCCAAGTTTCGCGGCGGAACTTCCTTGTCTCTGGCTCTGCCTTTTCGCTCGCCGGTTTATTCCCGCGCAGGTGGACCACCGTCGGCCTTTCCTTTATTCTTTCCACTTAATTCCCCGGTCTCTCGCCCATCGAGACCTTTCTCCGGGCTAAGTGCTCGTGGAACGCGAGACTCGTCGTCCCGACGCCTTATCGAACGCGTCGCGACGTCTTCCCGGTTCCAGTCCAGGTTGCGAGCGTGCCATCGAGTGTCCTCGTCGGGAACCAGACCGTGTACCGCTGCCAACAACCACGACATCGTCGACAAAACGCGTCTCGAGAATCTCCGGCAGACGAGATCTCCGAGGTTTCTCGAAAAACTTTTATCTTTCGCTCTTTCGGTTGTACTCTCGATCGACCCGACGTTGCGTACACAGGGTGTCCCGAAAATCACGATCGCTGGGACATCGATCTGAGAGACATTTCCCTTCGACGCCTCCTATTCGAGTTATCGACCAAAATCGCGGACCAAGAATCGAACGACCAACTTTCAAAAGTTGGGGTCGCTGATCGTTATTGCCAGGAGCGCCCCACAGGCGATACCCCCGTGGAAAAATTCCTGAACATACTACAAACGTTGGTTAAGAAACCCCCACAGATTAGGGGCAGCTAGCGGTTCCAGTTTTTCTAGAGAAAATTATTATACGAACCTAGGAAACATCGTGGATCATTTCACGATCGCGATTCTTGTGCTATCGTTCGCATTTTTTAAAAATTGTGATAAATTTGCTTTTTTCGAAAATCTGGAGATTTATTTCGCATAAAAGGCCGCGGTATATTTATAATGCAGAAGTACAGCGATGCAAGCGGGACAATGGAACCTTTTCTCTGTCGTTTTAGAAGCGCAAGACAAATGTTGTATCGTTCGAGCGTAACAATTGCGTGAAATAATAAAGAAAGTAATATTTGAACGTCGGGGCGTACAATGGCTCGGAAAATAGGGACAAATAGAAGAAAATGGAAGAAAATAGGAAAAAAGTCTTTTATTATTCGATGCGTTCGTTACAGTTACGCGTACGGGGCGTCGACGATCTCGCGATTGAATCGAGGACTGCTAAAATAATTTTATAAACCGAACGGTATTCGGACGCGGCGCGACAGGAGAATACAGCGTCGTATCGAAAGAGTTCGTGACACCGTTTTGTCGAATTATATCGATATTTTATAAAGGCTGTACGTCGCGTTTAATAAAATATTTTAGCACCGGAGGTGGGCAACGAAATAAACGATGGCGTCGAACGTGTTACCGAAATATTTGCAAGTATAGCGAAATTCGAACGAAAACGCGTCGACGATACGTGGAAATTTCATCGGTAGACTGTTTTATCGTTCGAAAATAAAATAGTTTCGACGATCGTTCGAAACGGAGCCTTTTTGTAACAATTCGAAGAAATTACTTTTGAAACGAATTCGAGCCCCGCGTCACGAATCGTTTCTAGTTTTCCGCGCGTTCGAAATTTTTCCGCGTTGCTCTTTGATCCGTCTCCGTCTCTCGCGTTCGGCCGATTTATCGGAGATCACGGTCGAAAATTTCGAAAAACGAAGGGCACTCGTTAATATTGATGACGAGGAACGGCGGGTGGTCCGCGTACGCTCTCGCGATTCGTACGCTGCCGGCGAAAAATTCGCGGCTTCTAATTGGGTTGTGTCTGCAAAATTGATTACCGTGATCAATGCCGTTCGACTCGTAATAAATTAATCGGACACGCGTTCCAGCCGGCCGTGCTCGACCGGCGCAAAATTTTCCGCGATCGATCCAATCATTGGCCCGCTTTTGTTTTTCCTCTCGACGATGCAGCCAGCGCGTTTGCATACGGGGTGTCCCGCAAAAATTCAAAATGAAAAATCGAGCAACGTTGAAACTGCATCGACGGACGGCAAGGTCATTTTTCCTGGCACCACGGAGTCGGCGTTCTAGAGCAAAGGGTAACGGAACCCGAGAAGGGTCCCGGGAACGGGGTCGCGGGTCATGGCAAGACGACGTTTGTTTTCCGTCCCGTGCCTATGATATATGTAAATATTTACGGCGGCGCGAAGGGCCCGGGGCGCGAGAAAGGGGCTGGAGGGAAAGTTAAGGGAGACGCGAACGATCTCCTTAAAAAGTTTACCCGCCACCGGCAAATCTCCGGCGAGTTTACCGGGGAAGTTTCGCCGCTCGCGTTGCGTTCCCTCTCTCGGCTGTGCCGCTCCGGCAGCTGGCTGCCGTTTCCCCAGAAAGTGTTTTCGAGTAGACAGCCAAATCGCTCGCAATCAGAGTTTCCTACTGTTTTCGATTACTCCTTATTATCGCTCGGCTTCCCGCCACGCATCCCATCCCCCGCGTTCCACATTCGCTGGAACTTCGGCCTACGCGCGCATACCTCGGAACAAGCTTCGCAGTATCGTAAATTATAGCGATTTCCAGCGCGGGAACGCTTCGGCCCAACAAAATGAATCCGTGCATCGCTCGGCTCCGTCCAACAGACAGAGACAAACAGAGCGACAGAGGGAGAGAGAGAGAAGAGGTCACGTTCTAGTCGTACATCAAACGGAACATCGTTTGATCCTCTCGTTAGCTCCGCGGACAGCCCGAAAATAGCGAATCGAGGGGAGGAGACAACCGACGGAGAAAACTTTCTAATACAAGGTTCGGTCGTCGCGACAAAGAGCGAAGCGTCTACTTTTTCTCGCGAACCGCTCCTCGAACTTTCGTTCTAACGAAGTTTAAGGGAGTCGCCCTCGCTTCCCTTTCTCGGCGCTTCAAAGCCGAGCGGCCGTCTCTGTCCCGTTACGCACCGAGATTACGGCGTGGCTCGTGCAAAATATTGGGTCGAGTAACAAGTTGGCTCGCGTTTCTTTACCGGGTTACTCGGCGCTGTCGTCCGTAAAGCGAGGTTTTGCAGACGTTCGTGGGAAAGCCGGACACTTTTAAACGCGTCGAGTCGCGACTCCGGTGCTCGGTATTAAAAGCGAAATATTTTCTATGCAACGATTCGATTTATCGCTCGAGTTCCGTTCGACCGTAAGAACCGGACAGAAAGTTTCGCACGGGTCTCTTCGGTTCGAATATCAGATATTTGATATTTTGGAGCGTTCGGAAAATCAGCGCGTACGAATTGGAAACGCTCGCAATTTGAAAACGCTCGAGAATTGAACGCGTGGAATTTTAGAACGTTCGAGGATCGGGCGCGCATCGTTCGAAAGCTGCCGCGCTTCGAGAACTCTCGAGAATCGGATGCCTGTAATTTTGGATCGTTCGAAAATTCGATGCGTGGATTTTGGAGGGCTTGGAAAGTGAGCGCGTACGACCGTAAACCCTTTGCCGTTAAATCCGAGCGATTCGAGGCTACGGCCAAGATTTGGACCTTTCGAAATCCACTCGCGCGGCTGAGAACGTCCGAGAACAGCACTCTTCGCTCCACCCCATTCGTTTTCCGGTTCGCGCGCTCCCCGTAATGCTCGCGTTCGCCTCCCACCCTTTAAATTCACCTAATCTCGTCAGGCTTCGAACGATTTACCGACCACCCTTTCGTTTCTTTGCTCCGTTCCGCAGGTTTCCCGTAAAGAGCGTCACGGGAACGCGTTTCTCCTCTTCGGCGAGCCTCTCTCGTCCCTCCGGGCGTTCGTCGCCGTTCCCTCTTTCTCGCAGAACGTTTCCCTTCTTTTTTTCTCCTGCGAAGAATGTCGGGTTTTCGCAGAGACGCGACTCGGTTGAAGGATCTCGGGGCGATTCGGAGGCTGCGAGGCGTCTTCTCGATCTTCCGGGACAAATTTCATTTGTCTTTCGGCTACCCGGACACCGGCGCGACGGGGAAGGTCTTTGACCGGGCTTCGGGGCGAAATTCGTTTACTTATAACGAACGGGATGAAAGGATCGGACCGGGACGACAAGCTTCCGCGCGGCCACCAAACGAACCGCTGTAAAACCCTTAGGTTACGCCGCCGTCGAATGCCGCCCGTCCCTTCGGGAAAAAACCTGCGGAAAATACAAAGAGGCCGGCCGAAATTATCCGAGCCATCGTCTCACCGGTGGGTCTCGTTGTTTGTTCGTTGGACGAATCGATTCGCGACTCTTCCGTGCGATGGATAGATGTCCCTGTACCTCTCGGCAGGTATCAAAATCGTTCTCTGATCCTCGCGCGTCCCAGGACCCTACGATGACTCTACCAAAGACCAAGCATCGGTCGTCCTTCCCAAATTCTCTGTAGAAAAGCGGTTATTCCCGTCCGTGGTAAAACCGTTTCGTTTGCAAGCTCCGTAGCAATTCAGCCACTCGCGCGCGAAGCTGTTTCGATTTTAGAGAACCGAGGAAAGTTGAGAGACGAAACGCCGCGAATACTAGCATAAAGTGGGATTTAGCTCATTGCGCTCCGAATCGAATAGCCGCCCTTTACACGGATCTCGTTCGTTGCGTTTTGTTTGCGCGAGGTGGGAGAACGTGGCTCGATGGAAATGGTAATTTCGCGGGAGCGTTGCGAATATTTCTTGTACAGGGTGTTTCGCGTTGCGAACATTCTATTTTTTGCTACGTAGACGAAACGGAATAATTGCAACGAAACAATTTGTAATATGTACTTACCGTTCGAACGGCCGGAATCGATTCTCGAATCAAAGTCCCTGGAAACGAAAAAGTGTCTGTCTGCTTTTTACAAGCTCTTTAGGTCGAATGCATCGAACGCCGATTGGTCTTATTAGTCTACCTTTTCCGTTAGCCCGGCATGGACGACGGCAAAATACGTAGAAAATGTAAAATATGTTTGGAAATGTGTTGTAGAAAATGTTGGGTCGCTGGTTTCTTATTTGGAGCTCGCAGGCAATTTTTCTGCAGCGCAGCGCAGCGCTGCGACGCGCAAGTCGATTTAACGCGGCATGGCGCGGCCTGTCGCGAAAACTGCACACGACTGCACACGTGCGCGGCTTCCCAAGTCGGCTAACGCGGGCTAACTCGGGCCAACAAGGCGAGAAAGGTATCCCGGTGCGGTGGCGTGCCATCTCTCGGGTTCACCAAAGACCGACCGTATTTTCGGCAAACGATCCTCGTGAAACCGTCGCGCGAGACATTAGCGGTCCCTTTTCCCTTTTCCTTTTTCCCTCTCGGATACGTGGACGACCCATCCGCGACAATGGCCACGTCCACTGTAAATTTCCTCGTGGCTCTCCGCTCCGACCAAATTATTATTGCCCGTACCCCCTCGAGGATCCATCGGTAAACCAACCCTTCGGCGGACCTGCGAGACCTTTTCGCTTAAAAGTAAACTGGGAATGAGAAATTCGTAGACACTATCAAAATTCGCGAATCGGCTTTATTCGAGTCTGATCGTTCGACGGTAATTTGCGCTTGCATCCTAAATTTAGCAGAATTTTTTCGCTAAATCGTTTCTTCTTTCGACGAGCATTTACTAAAATATTTGAGTCAAACAGACAGAACTCGCGATCCATTAACCCCCTTACCGCTAACATTTCTCTTTCGCCAAGATACACAGTTGTCGCGGATCCGTGGCATAATTTCTGGCGAATCGATAGCATCGATAACACTGCAAGCATTTTTGTTTCTCGAGGTACAGATCGAGCCTGGGGAATATTCGGCTGTTCCCTCTTTCGTGGCCAGAGGGCTGTTTTAAAACGGAAGGGACAAGCGAAACGGGAGTGCCGTGGTCGTTTATTCTGTAATTTGGAGGTGCGATCGCAGTTTGACCGGCTCGAGAGATCGATGTCGCGTGACGCGACGCATTCCCGTGTCGGTTGTTGTTAGAGGGAGAACGGCTTATCGGCGATAAAGAGAGGCCAGAGGAACCACGTAATACAGATATTCTCGGCAAATAGCTAATACATTCCGTTCTAATCGCGCCGCGACTGCTTACGACCGAACACCGAGAAACCCGCGATAAGTTGCGCGTACACCGGGTGTACCGTAAACTTCAAAAACGTTTTTAGACAGAAGATTTCTCGAGCGAATCCGAGCAATCTTTTCTGCCTTTGCCTTTGCGAAGTACGGGGGCCGGTTTATACATTGCTCTTATAAATCTGTGCAATTCCAAAGAGCATAGAAATCGGATGCGCTTATATCGGATCGAATTCGAGAGCACTCGAGAATCGAACGCGTGCAAAGGCAGCTCTTGCCGCGCTCCGATCGTTTCTGGTCTTTCATGAAAAGCTCGGAATCGAAAGATAAAAGCGCGAATCTGCAAAGGAAACGGGAATCTCAAATTTCTAGGGACACTCTGTAGAACTCGAGTCAACGTCGACGGGACACGCGACGAGCGACGACTCATCGATGCCGGGCAACGTTATCGCGAGTAATCGAAGTCATTTTTCACAGAAACGAGCATGGAACGACCTTGTCGCCATAGGTGTTCATACCTTCGGCATTTTTGTATCTTCTGGAGCATCTCGAACGCATCACAGAGACGCTTTCGAAGCCAATTTACGATAGAATTAAAAATTGCAAATACGAAGCCATAGACGTATTCGGAAATGGCAGAATCTCGAAGACCAACCCCTTTGGCTCGACTTTGGCTCGACGGAACGGTAAAGCTACGTTGAAAAACGTCTTTTACGATTCTGGCGGCGAACCACGAGCAAATCGCGGTCGCTCGATCACCGTCGCGTTGCGTTCGCGAAATTTGGACTTTGCGCGCGATTTTATCGCGTCGCGGAATCGCGATATCGAGGGCTGGATTAAGAGCACGGTTCGGAAAAAGTTCAAGAGCGCGGGAACGCGTAGAGCGGCAGGCTTTGAAAAACGAGCAGAACCGAGGAATTGGAAGTTAAGTAACGGCTTGATGGTTTTTGCATAAATAAGCCACGGCGCAAAGGCTTGCACGAACCCTCCTCTCTCTCTCTCTCTCTCTCTCTTTCCCTCTCTCGTGGACGCGTTCACTCGCGTCACTGTTTCCAAACTCGCTGAAGCTGTTCCGATCGAGCGACGAGCTTTCGAGGGGTGCACGCGTTTCGCTCGGTGTTTAACGTTCCCTCGAATATCGGGGTAGAAAGGTGTAAAATTTAAACACCTTTCGATATCGTTATCACCCCTTGTGCCGCAGCATCGTGCCGGAGTCGCGACGAAGATACTTACTCGTAAAGACCATAACTTTTTCCTTTTGAGAAGTTTTTTTGAAGTTTACGGGACACCGTGTTCCACGGTGGAAATGGCGCGCAGGATAAAACGGGATACGAACCGCCGCTCGGAGAAACCAGCTGCACCTTTCTCGCCTTATCTCGCAAAGGAGAGCGGGTCGAAATTTTGTCGCGCTGTGGCAACATGAAAAATAGACGAGACGATGGATACGGAGAGGCACCGTAGCCGGCGAAACTTCCTTCGAATCCGAACGGTTCGGATCGAAGGATTACTCGGCTTATCCGAGCGAATGGTCCGCTAATCCGTCGTCGCGATATCGGGAAAATAGATTCGCGCGAGAAACATTTTCGCGAGATGTCGGCCGAGCGGTAATTCCGCGGATTGGATCGCGAGAACAACGGTGTCGCCGACGGAATCGCCGATGTTAAGAAATTAACTCGAGAAATTTCATTGGTTCGTCGCGAAATTAAACTTTGCCTCCCGATGCATATTCATGGCGGCTTGCCACTGTAACAAAAGGGAGGAGAAACGGTCGTCCGAAGACGTTCGCGTTTCCGGAATTCCCGCGAACCGCGAAACGCAGCGAACGATCCCTTGCACGGCTGCGTTTATTATTCATTATCGTTGCTATTATTATTTATCGTAGTCTGGCCTCTGGGCTTCGGCGAGGGCTTCCTTCTTCGCTTTTCCGCGATCGCGTGCAACGATACAACGGAACAGTCGCGCGGATAGTTATGCAAAATACAAATTTCGCGTTCGGATCGCAACAAACCGGAACGAAACGAATATTATTTCCGACGAAAATTTTACGCGGACGGTACGTTCGTAAATGCGATCGAACGTTATAATTTCTAGTCGGAAACGGTTGTTTCTACCCGTGTGACGATTTTCCGGCGATTCGGCGTCGAAGAAACTCGAAAGTCGTTCGAGGGATCGGTAATTCGATTCAGCGGGGTAATCGTCGCGATAATTCGCCAAGATATCGAGGGATCGAGCCTCGCGCGAACGTCTTTTTCGTCTTTCTCGTAGTTCCCGGGGCTCGAGGATTTGCATGCGATCATATTCCCAGGGCTCGCGCTTTTTATTCATGAAATTCGTTTCGGGAGATCTCGCGCGGGTCGTCGCCTATGAAAAAATGGCTACGCATTATCGAAGCTTAAAAGCGTCGTTCGTCAAGTCGGGCTGAGCGGATTTGGTAGCCCGTGCAAGAACGATTACGCTACCGAGCCTCGTCCCCGGTGCCGCGCGTGTCCCGTTTTTCATACTTCTCCACGAATTTGTTCGAGAGTATTTTCCCGATTTACCATTGGCCCTTCCGCGCCTTCTTCTCCGGCGTGGCAATCTGTTCTGGCTAGAAAATTCGAAAACTTGAACGACGAAACGCAAAATTAAAAATTCGCGTCTTCGTCGAACGAGAACGACGCGGCATCGTTTCTTCTGTTCGCGATTCGAGCACGACGCGACCATTGCTCGAGTGCGAAGCGTCGAATCGCGGAAACAACGCAGAGCTCGGAACTACCTTGAAAGTCTTCCATTTAAAATGTCTTTGAACTCCAGCGAACACTGTATTAGACGCGTTAACGTTTCCGCCGTAGGTTTTAACCTCAACGTCGATCGCAACGATAGCAATGGATTTTTTCGACGTCTCTGCGTCGCGTTCGCTCCGTCGCGAAACGCGTCCGAGAGCTATTTCAATTTCAGCCGCTGTTTCAGCCAATTTGCGGCCGTGTTTTCTTTTTGCTGTTTGCCCGGCCAGAGCGGGTCGCCACCGTTCCGTGCGCGCCGAATGAAATCATTAATCGGGAACACGGCCGAGAATGCTCCCGGCCCGGTGAATTAATTCCGCGTCGCCTCGACTGTTCGGCTTTTCCTTAATCACTGCCGGTTCCACATTCTTCGCCCCACCTTGACTCTCCTCCTCGTCCCGCTTCGTCGTCGTCGTCGGCGTCGTCGCCGTCGCCGTTGTCGTTTCTCTTGGCCTTTTTCCTTTTGCTTTTCTTTTTCTTTTCGAGATCGTCGGTCGATTACTCGGGCTACCGCGACAACGTCACAAAGGCCGCTCTTGTAATGTAAACGAACCGTCGCGAATCGCTACCCGCGTTCCACCGGAATTGAATCGTTTCCGCGCCGCGGCCGGCCTCTCGTTCCCCGTTCCCTGAGATTTCTGCTCTCGCGAGCGCAACGGAGAGATCCATCAACGGTTGCTCCGTCGCGGAAAAACTACTTGTCCGCGGAAGTCGCCGGCGTCGAGCGTCGCCTCGTCGATCGCTATCTTCGACGATTAACCACCTACGGTCGACAACGAATGTTCCAGCTTTCGAACAAACGACCGTCGTTGCAAATTACGTCCCGCGTAGAGTTAGTCGAGCAGAGACCTTCGAACGAGCTGCAAGTACGAACGGGCCTCTGCGAAGTAAAGGGATCGGTGCAGACAAGTTGTTGAAAGTTTTCGAAGAACGTAGGGAGGTCGACGAATTTTTCTGAAGATCGATGGGTCTTCGAAGAGCTACGGAGTCTCGAAATGTTCGTGCAAGCTTGTCGGTCGACAGAGCGGATTAGCCGGTCGACCGGGAAAAAATCGGCAGCCGGTTAAGCTCCGGCGAAGCTGAAATTCAAATGAAACCAATCATCGTTCCGGGCGTCGCGCGTCGTCTACGTTAAACGGGGAGGTTTAAAGTTCCGGAGGGCGAGTTCGAGGGTCGGAGACACGGAAGCAGGGCTAAGAATGCGGAATTCTTGCCGGTCGGTTCGAATGCCGAAGAAATTTCGAGGTTAGAGGCGAGGGGCGGCCACCCGCCTCGGAATACAGGGACAGAACGAAGAGTTAGAGAGCGGAGGAGATGGTGAAACGGGCAACGTGCCAATGGAGCGCCAAACCCCTCATTGATCGCGCGCCACCTCTCCCGTCTCTTCCTCTCTCTTTCCCGTTCGCTCTCTTCACGGTTTCTCCCGTTCTTCCTCCCGGCGTTCCTCGTCTCCGCTTTCGTCTTTCCGCTCGCTTCTCTGAAACCGAGGCTCGCCCTTTTCCCGTTCGCGCTTCTCTCCTTTCACGCGGTTCACAGAAGCAGAGAACCGGAGTGAAGTGGAGAGGAGAGGAGAGGAGAGGAGAGGAGAAGAGAGCGAAGGGGAGCAGAGGAGAGGAGAGAGAAAGAGAGCCAAGAGAGATCCGAATGTGGGCAACGAGCCAGCACACACTGATGTAATTAACACCCCAGCCTGACTCTGACTAGCGGCTTTGCCCGTTCGCTCGGTACCCTTTTCTCTCCATTCTGCTCTCTCTTTCTCCGCGTCTCCGCGTCTCCGCGTCTCTTTCCTCCGTGCCTCGAGTTTTCTCTCGGCTGTTGCCCCTCGGGAAAACCGGGCCGCGGGGGTGCACGGGACGAGGGTCGACCGCAGTCGAGTGGGTTAGGCGTCTTCCATCTCGTTTATCTCGCAGCCGGTCCTGCTCCAGCTACGATATTTACAGCGGAACAAACGAGTCGATCTTCGAGAATCCAAGGCTTCCAACGCTCCCGTACGAAATCACAGCTCGGTAACACCTTCGGGTGACGCCGGACGATCGACCAGTCCTCGAACGGGTCCCTTTGCTTTTCCTAAGATTGAAATCCGAAGGGGTCCCGGTGCCGACGACGACGCCCATCATAGGAGAAAAAGGGAGCTCGGATTATTCCGTTGCCGCGTGCTCGCCGACCTACGATCGGCGCACGCTTTAAGAACCGTTCTGGAATCCCAACGATTCTCACTCGGTTTCTAATTCTTTCTGGAAAAAGAACGACCCGATCGGAAACGCTGAGATTTCACTCGCAGCCCCGAAACCTTCCTCCGGAATGGCTACCGTCCGCCGCTGCTAATGGACGAAAGCTCCCCGGAGAAAAGGGAACCTGGACGTTTCGCGCGTCTCGGAAAAACGAACATCTGTTTAGCAGATTTTAGAGACGTCTCGTAGTTTGCGGTCCAACCTGTTACGTCTCTTCCGCTCCAGAACATCCTACAAAAATTAGAGAATTAAAATCGTACAGATGTTCCTGGTTTTTGTTGCTCGTTCGTCGATTGTCGGCGTTCGAGTGCTCCAAGTTTTTCCTCCCTGCGGAAACGAACGGTTTTCGTCGCGTCGCGGCGAAGAAACGGAGGAAGCGTTGTCGCGCGAATAAACTGCGCGAACGAAACGGCGAAAAGAAGAGCGTTAAAGAGCGGACGAGCGAAGACACGGGTAGTCTCCGGGTGATCAACGAAAATGAAAATTGCCCCCGCGACGAGTCCGGTCGCCTCGGAAACCCTCCGAGTCCGCGAGCCTCTCCGCTAATACTCGCTCTCGGAATTAATTATCCTGACTAACGAGCTGCTGGTTACCGCTGCGCCGGCCGAGACCCGCTCCATCGTGTTCCCTTTTCATCCTCGATTGTCCTCGCCCGATGTTCCACTCGTCCAGGGTTCGGTGTCTTCTCCTACCGTTCTCCTCTTTACTCGCGACAACGTATTCCGCACGCCGACTCGTCCCTTTCGCAGATTGGCCGAACCTTGTTGGAAAAATTACCGCGCATTAATTCGTTTTCGAGCAAAGACTCTCGATACCGTAAAAGATTCGGAAGTTTCGTTACAAATAGACGCACGGAGAGTTTCGGCACACGATTAACCCTTTGCACTCGAAGCCCTTTCAACTAGAAACCCAAAGCATTTCTTCTACGGTAAGATATTTTCATTCTACATAAATGCTTTCACTTCACATATATAACCCTTTTTTTTACCGTTACTCGTCCTTACAACCGTTAAATTCTCCTCAATTTTTTAAGTATAAAGATAGCGATATTAAAATTCTTTTACATAACAGTGTACAAATTTTTGATGGCGCCTCAGAGTCGTCATTCGAGTGCAAACGGTTAACACGGACTTGGACGCAAAGCGATCGCAAAATCGCGGAGGGATCGTTTGATAAAATTGGCCGACGGAGCGGAGAGCTTGCTCGATGGTAGAACAAGGAGCCGGACCAGGGTATGACGAGAGTCGTCGCGTTTCGAGCGGCTCGGCGATAAATCTCTGGGCAGAATCCGGTGGAACCGGGAAACGGCACCGCGGAACGATGGGCGGAACCGTTCGACAAATGCGAACGGTTCGTGGTAGGACGGTGTGTGCACGGTCGGGGTACGAGCCCGGCTATTTCAATATTTCACGGGGAACACGAGCCTCGGAAGAGGGAAGGCTGGCTGCGGATTCGGATAAGTCGCAGGGAACAAGAGAGATTCCTCGGGAGTTCGAACAGCGTGGCACAGTTAGTTGGATAGTTAGTATTTACTGGCTGCGGATAGAGATACGTACACGTCCGAGGCGAGTACCGTGCCGTTCTCGGCTTCGACCTCGGCCAGCGGAACGCGCCAGTTTCTGCACGGTTCCGAATCGCGTGTGCGCTCCTCGGAAAGCGAGCCGTTTCGAAACGACGCGGAGACCGGTCCGCGTCCTCGTCGTGCCAAGTTTCCTCGCCAGATTTGCAGCCTGGGACGTTGAAATTGCTCCGATATCGCAAAACACGGAGACACAGTGGTTCGCGCTGTTCGCGCGACAAACGTTATCCCCGAATCCCGGAAATCGAGGACCTCCGGGCGACGGTGTACAGGTCGCGGCAAAAACCAGCCGATCTCGTTTCGGACGCGAGGTAATCAGCAGGACCGGAAACGCCACGGGACCGGACGTCGCTTGTTTCTCTCGGCCCTCGCCCGACCCGCTTGCCACGATTCCGCGGCAAACAACGTCCTTTCCGCTCCCGAAACGCGACTCCCGATTAAACCGTGCGGCTTTCTGCGACGACGAACACGGATCGCCTCTCCGATCCAACGTCCGAATAAAATTCTGCAAGGGGCGCGATGCTCGCGAGCAGATCGGAAACGCGTATATCGGTCGACCGTTGCGCCCGAGGAGAATTTCATTTCCGGTGGCGAGGCTCGTCCCGTGAAAGAGTAACGAGTCGAAATTGAAGAGCGCTTATGGGATCTGGAATAATTAAATGTTCCAGGTCCTGTTTCCCGTGGTCGGCGATGAATTAGCGATAAGCCTCGGGAGACTTTGCAAGGCAAAGCTTGGTTTATCCAAACCGAACCAAATGGAAGTAGTTTCCCGATTATTTGCCCGCCGGCTGTAGAAAAGGTCGGCGAGCGACCAACCTAACGGGCGGGCTTAAAAAAGAAGAGGGAAACAAACGCTGTGCTCGCGTACCCCGAGGGAGGACGGAGGGATGCGTTTTCCTCTCCCTCCGCATCCCTTCCGCGAGTCCCAGCGTCTGTTTCTCCAGCGGGCGGTTCAATGGAACACGCAATTTCGTTTAATTAAATCCCAGTTGACAAAAAGTTTCGCCTCGAATTTAAGCGGCGCTTTTCACGCGCGGATCGGCGCCGCGGTAACGAAAACCGCTCGGCAAACAACAACGCGCCGCGAAACTTATCTGCGATCGCTCGGCAAAACGAAGAAAACGCGTTCGGGGACAGTTTTCTACCTTCTTCCTCTTTTTTCTCTTCTTGCCGCGCTCGCTGTTGCAACGCGACTTTTCTATCCGCTCGCCGTTACAGCGACAGCAGTTTGTGTACAATTTCTTCTGGAACGAACGACGCCACCGTTATTTTCGCAGCAACTTTGTCGATTCGTGCGATCTAAAAAGAGTTTCGATTTCGATTCGAACGATTCCGTCGATTTTAGGGGATTTTTAGGAGCAGACGAAAGGGACGACGGACATTATTCTTTTTCTTGCTCGCCGAAGATCGCGATTTTCTCGGAGGGAAACGGCAGGCAGAATCTAACGAACGCCTCGTCGCGTTGTGTACCGTGAAAGTTGGCGGACGAGCGCGGAAGGGCTTGTTACATCGCGAGCATGAATACGGGCCAGAGACACCGTTGACAATGAGCAAGTAGCCGAGCGCGAGGTCTTCCGATCCCCGAGGCATCTTTCGTTTTCCTCTTTCTCTCTCTCTCTTTCCCTCTTTCCCGTGGCGTCGGGATGGAACGGGTCGGAACATCGTCGTCGTCGCCGTCGTCGCTGCGAAACGATACGAAATGCCGACCCGGGGCCAGTAACCGCTAAACTAGCCGTCCAACGGTGTCCTCGTCCGATCGGAGGACGAACAATAGCCCCTGGTGAATGTGGCGATGTATCGCGGTGCTAGGAAACGACGCGATTCGGATCAAAACTCGCGTTTTCCCCATTTCGTAAAACGGAGAAGAATTCGTGTTGCTCGAATTTTGTCAGGTTTCTCGAATTCTCGAGCGCTCAAAAGTTGCACGCGTCCGATTCTCCAACGCTCGCGATTAAAGAGCGCCCCCGTTTCAAAGCGCTTGGAACTTTAAGAGAAAGCCTGTAGAATTCTGAAACGAACCGGAGTCCCGTATCGGCGTAATTTTCCGAACGCAGCCATTCTTCGCGAGCGAATCGCCGGGCTCGTTGAGAATTTAGCGCGCCTACGACTTTCCGATCGACGATCGATTATCCGAGTTGGCGAGCGTGGGCGGGCAGAAAGTATTCGCTGGTCCAGAAAATTACGCGAATCGTTATTCCGTGGAATTGCACAAAGCTCGTCTGTTCCGTGGCTACGCGTTCATTTCGGGAACGTTGTTTGGTAAGCGCGTAATTTCGAGCCGCTTCGCAACAGTTGCTCCGCCGTGTGTCCCGACGCGAGGCGGAAAGGGACGCGCGCTCGTTCCCTTAATTTCCCTGTGAATAAATAAAAATGCGAAATGCGACTGCCGTTTCGCCGTCGCGTCGGTTTCGCCGCGCGCCCGCCTGTCAATTAGTTGCGCCGCGGTGTTTGTTTCGTTGTTCGCGACGAGACAACGTTCGTCGTTTCCAGAGATCGTCGCCCGACTGGAAATACATAGGCGAGAGGGTATTCCCAGGTCGGCGATGGCGTTCCTCTGGCTTTCACCCTCCGAAACCCCATGGAAATGAGAAATATTGCCGGCAGGTTAGCGTCTAGGGATTAATTCCAGATAAGCTCGAGGAACATCGCTGCGCCGCGTCGCGCGTACAACCGTGACTTCTTTTTTCCTCCGTTGCGCAACCGTTCGCCGCGAAAACTCGGCAAATTTCTAATCTAAACGCGCGCAACTTTTTTATCGCGACGAAGCAACGTGTTGGAAAGAACGAAAGAACGCCCGCCGCAACGATTCGAATTCGACGGCTTCGGCGATCCTAAGATCGAGGAAAATGGTTGACGTCTGGCAAACTCGTCGCGATTTCGTCGATCCTTGCGGTCCAGAACAGTATCCATTATTATTCCAACGCCGCATCGGGAGCAACGTATATTTTTCGCTCGACGTCGATAAGTTTGTTCGCTGCGGGCGAGAAGCTAAATTTCTGGCCGCGTCGCGGAGGAAAAATCGTCGTACCGGTTTGCGGGCGAGGATGACGGAGAAACAGCGGACGCCGGTGGCGGAAGAGATTGCGAAATATATTCTCGGGTAATAACTATTTTCTGGAGATCGGCTGGGAATTTATAACCGGCGAGGTCACCGACGAGGCGCGAGCCACGGCGGAGCGAGTCGCGTATCGGCGAAGATTACGATCGGAGGAGAGAAATTCAGGAAATACAAAGTTCTCGAGATAGTTTCGTCCGGCGCGATCGCGAACGGACGAGAAGACGGGGAGGACTGCGCGAGAGAAGCACGAGGATCGATTGTCTTCGGTTGTTAGCGAAGTCCGGAGAAAGCAAAAAGGAGTCCGCCGAAGAAAGCACGCCGCCGGAACTTGGAAAGAAAGCATCGAAGCGAGGCGAGCACGAAACGGTCGGCAACTTTATTTCGCGATGCGTCTACGGTCAGAAATTAATTATTTGCCAGGGACAAATCGAACCGGAGGAACAAGAAACTACGTAAAAATGATCGAGCTCGAGCACCGGATGTTTTCCTTCCTTCCGGTTCTCCGAGCTCGAGACCGAGACGCTAGTTTCCGGCGAACTTTCAACCGGTTCCGAAAAGAACGCTTTCAAACTGTTGCGAGGGAAGTTCGGCAAAGAATGGAACAGAATTTTGGCGGTGATTCGTTGACTCTCGAAGTTGTTCGATGGCCGTCCACTAACCCTTTCAGTTAACAAATTCGGAAGGGTTAAATTGTTCTACACGCTGCAAATTTTAACGAAAGCAATTTTTACATCGACAGGAAAGGTTCTTTCCGACCGCTTCGGTTCTCGGATATTATAACAGTTTTCAAGAAAGTTTCATGGTTTCCGGCAATAAAAAGGCGTTGTGGCGGCTGGCTCGTGCAGATCGCAAGAAAACGAGACGAGATTCTTGGATTTCTCGGTGCACCGTCGAGACCGCGATTCGCAAAAAACCTCGCTCCCGTTGCGGATTTAAACGGTTTCGCGAATCGCCATGGCGACCATGGATCGCGTCGGGGTCAGCTGCGCGATTCCCAGAGCCGTCTCGATCTTTCTTTTGGATTCGGTCGACTCTTTCACGGAAGCCCTGGTTCAAATTTCGACGTCGACCATCGTCGCGTTCGTTCGAGAGGAGGGTGCGACGAGTCGGGAAAAAGATTATATTTCTCGCATTGGTCGTTTCGCGTCGAGGGAGAAAGTGCAAGCACGAGAGCCTCCCTCGATTAGCGAACAAATTTTCCAGAATTTAATAGAAATAAGGTAAAGTACCTACTTACCGTTACCGGACCCTTCCCACTAAATATGTATGAAGGTTGGACGCTGGACGAAGACGAAAGCAACGCGAACGGTGGACAGGACGCCGAGGCCGAGCACAAAAATACGGCGCTGCGAAAGACAGTCGAGAGCGATTAGGGTGATCAGGGCGATCGGAGCGATCGGGGCGTATGGAGATTAGGGAGAGTCGGAGGGTTGCGATCGCTCGCAAAGTACCGCTGTATCTTCGAGATAACGTTGAGGCGCAGCTTCCTATGAAAATGAAAAATGTTGTAATAACGTTGGCAAGAGCTATGGGAAATATCGGTTAAAAATTTGCAAAGTGTAAAACGCTGTTCGTTCGCGTCCGTCGACGTCGGAACGGAGTATTTCGAGGATGACTCGACGGCGATCGGGGAGACGCGAGAATCGGTTTTTACCGGGTGGAGGGAAGTTTGCCTCGACGAGGAGCGTCGCAGCGTTGAAAATCGTGCTTCTTACCTGGCCACCGAAGGTTCGCGAAAAGTTAGCGTGCACGGGAGAGTCGTAACGGTAACTTTGGTATCGGGAAGCCCGTAATGCCCGTACGCGGCCTAACGAACCGTTTCGTCGCTTATCGCCGTCGAACCAACTTTCCAAACGAGTCGAACCGAGAACAAGAACAGAGAAACAACGAGAGCGAGAAACGAAGAGAAAGAGGAGGAGCGGAAGTAGAAGGAGAGAGGCCGGTTAAAACGAACCAGACCGCCATCGCGACCGGAAAGAACGAGTTTGCCAAGTTGTTGCTTTTCAGCCGAGTCATCGATGCACGCCGAACGGAATGAAATATTTCCAAGTGTTACGGAAAGCGTTCATTAAGTCGAACGGACTTTAAGAAGTTCCGAGATCGACCGTCTCGACTCGACGACGACGCTATTCAAAGCGAAATGGAGTGCGAGCCGCTGCGAGAAAGCCGTCGCATCGAAATTCTGCTCGAAACGAGCGGCGAACGCCGGCATCGAGGAGTTCCGGTGCTCGAAACTCTTTTCGACGATATCGATTTCGGTCCTCGAGACAACGCTTCCTTTCGACCGCGGATCATCTTCGGCCGAAGTAAATATTTTCCGTACCGTTTACAAGCTACTCGAACGAAATAAAAATATGGTCCGTTCTTTGACGATCGGGCGATAATTCGGTTGATTAAAAAATTAACAAATCGTTAATTAATTCAACGTTAAAGCCTATAGAAAATCTATAATGTCGATAAAATTCTTTGTCTTTCGGCTGACTCCATTTAGCTTACCGATTTGTAAAGGAACGTCTCTACTTGTTCGTTGGAGAATACGGAAGACGTCCTCTCAAGTTATAAAACTCCTGTTTCGAGTGCTGGCTGATTTTTGCTTCTTTCGCCGACCCAGCCGAATCGATTCGGTTCACGATTCGCTCCCCGGCTTCTTCTTCGTGGGGCGGACTTGCACGTTGCCGGTACCAGAAGCTACACCTTTAATTACCGGTGTTTCCGCGCGTACGTTCCGCGAAAATTGATTTATCGTCGGTCCGGACCGGATTTCGCGCGGTCGATTCCCCGAACAATCGGCCGTAATGGTCATTTAAGACCAACGGAATCGAATTTTAACGTTCCCTCGGCAGCCCGGAATCCTCGATTTCCCTGTCGACGTGTTTTTCGCGGACCCTGACGTTTCCCATTTTTTTCGGAGACGGAGCAGGAGAAGGAGAAGGAGGAGAGAACGTTTCGAGTTCGGATCGAAATGATTTGTCGCGGAGATCGCGCGAAAAGATCGGATTCGTTGGACAAAGGGGGAAAAGTCGCTCGTGCACGTTGCGCGCCGGAAAAAGAGGATGGCGACTCGCGACGAAAATTTTTAACGGGAGAATTTCTGCCGGCGATTTGAATCGAAAACCGAGCGCAACGCGCGCGTCCTTTGTTCGCGACTGGTGTCCAAAACAAAACGATAGAAAAGCTCGCCCCGACGATTTATCGCTTCGACGCGTGTATTTTATTTCCGCGGCAAGCATAGAAATATAGGAAAATTGTATTTCGATGCACGGTTCCGACTCGCCGGGAAAAAAAGACGCTAGAAAATATATACGCGCCTGTTTGCGATCCGCGTGCCGCGTTCGTCGCCTACCACGCTGTTCGAATTCTTACGAGAATGGGCAGGGAATTCATAACTTCTAAACCGATTCCGGTTCGACCCGAAACCTCTCGTGCATTTTTAACGTTTCAACTCTCCGCATTAAAACTTTCCCTGCTCTTCTCTGTCAGCTTTCGCGGGGAAGCGTTCGGAAAAAGGTGGAAGGTGAGAAAGACGACACAGAGTATGTAGAAAACGAAGAACTTTGTTTCTTTATTATATTCGTTGTGTCGCGAGACATCGCGATGTCGTCGTGTCCGCATTTACAAATTGTGCGCGCCACAAGCCGTCCGCCTCTTCGGTTTGATTCGATTTTGTCACTGACAACAGTCTCGCTCGCATTCTCATTCGCACGCACACGCACACGCAGACTTTCGCGCGCGCACACACTCGCACATATTTTCTCGACACGCCCGTTTCTCTGTACAGTCTTACATCGATACTCTTCTGGCCCGTTCCCGTTTACGTTTCCGCTTCGTTCGCGCAACTTCGCGAGACTGGCCGCGCGCCGCGGGAACGAACATCGAAAGGACGCTCGTATCGAACGGTACAAAATCTAGAAAATTCGACGGCCCTGGTACGAATTTCGAAGAACATCCACGATGCCCGCGAACGGACCATCTCTCTCGTTCGAACGCGAAAACAACGGTCTCGAACGATCCGCGAACGCGTTTCCGAACGGAAATTTATTCTACTTCTTGCTCTTCGTCGTTTCCGTCATCTTCCGGTATCGCCTCCATTCCATTCCACGAAGCACCAAACATTAACTTCTACCGGTTTTGCATGTGCGATATGTACCAACGGATAGTTACATCTTATAACGTATGAATTATTTATAATATGTATATAATATATATACACATACACATATGTATATATGTATATATATATATATATATGAATTTATATATCTATATTTATAATACTTTGGTGTCCGAGTTTCGAAGTCGCTGTTTCCACGGCACTCGCATCTTCGCAGATCGGTATAATACATTGATACCAGCGGCGTGCCGGAACCCGAGAACGTCGGGACGGGTCCGCGATCTTACTCGAGATCTCTGAGATGTTCGGAAGATCCCAAAAATCATTTCGAGTCCCGGAAATTCTTGAGAACCGTTTTTAGTTTTATAGTTTCTAAGCTGTATACAAAAATCCCTGTTCCCAGAATATACTTTCTCGTTCGACCTGCGTAGCCATGGGTTCGAGGATTCGTTTGTTCGAGATCGAGATAAGAGTCGTCCGTACAGAGATCTCGCGAACAGCGAACGAAGACGCGCATCTTCCTTGGCATCAAAGAACAGCGACGAAAGATTGCGAACTGCGCGAGGAAAATTCTAGCCGAACCTAATAATTCCGATAGGAACAGTTCCGGAAATTGCCGAGCGTTTTCGAATTAGCTCGGATATTTCGAAAAAATTCTCGAGAATTTTAATATCGTCGGGAATCCCGAATATTTCGGAGAGCGAACCCGATCTCGAGTAGAATTCTGGAGCCGACCCGTCCCGATTTTGCCGGATTCTCGCAACGCCTCCGATAAAGACGCGTCTCGCACGGCCGGCGGTTCCGTCGTTTCCGTTCGTCGCCGTTTCTACGAGTTTTCGTCGAATGGTAATTACCTAGAGAGATCGAACGGCCGAGGAGGAACGGACCGAATCGGTGTCTCGGTTGGTCGCTGCTCGATTCGGTATTCCTTTCGAGGACCGTCGACGAGAAGCGTTCGAAAAATTCGGCCGACGCGAACGGAGCTCGATGGAAAGCGAACGACCGAGAGAGGGGAAAGAGCGCGAGAGGAGGAGTCGACTCGAGCAAACAGTCGTTACCGGAAGTCGAGTGCACGCGTGGTCGAGAATCGGCGAAATGATTATTATCCTCGCGTTTTCTCCCTCGAAATGGACGCGAACCGTCGCGCTGGAAACCATCGACCGTCGAACCGTTTCGCTCGGCTTTCTCTTTTCCCGTTTAACGCGCACCGTGCCGAGCCTTTTCCCTCTCGACTTTATTCGGAAAATATCTCGTCGCGTGGTCGATTCGCGAACGATCTCTTACACCGGTTGAATCGGGAGCAGGACCGTCCCGCGCCGATCGCAAGACAAGATAGTCGCGTTCGTATCTTGTCCGAATAATTTGAACGATCCGTAAACGATCCGGATTCCGAATTCGTTAAATGCCTTCGTTGCTTCGAATTCGATCGACTATTATTTTTACTCGCGACGTCCGCGGACTACCGGTTTATTGGAAAATTGAAACTGGGAATCGTTCGCGTCCTCTTCGTTAACCCGGCGAATAAATCTTTCGCGTTTCGCACGCGCAACCGCGCATACCCGATCGAGATAGTCCGCTCGCCTCTTCGTTCGACTCCGATTAAAAACGTTTTTCAACGGGCCGACTCCCGCTCCGGCGAATTTGAAAAATGCAATTTCCCGGTCGCGTCTAAGTCGTCGTAAAAAATCGGCGTTTCCGTAGCACGCTTCCAGCTTCCAACCGGCGTCGCGCACCTGCGGTTGCATCTTGCAGGAGCAATTTAATAAGATCCGTCTGATCCTTAACCCAGCTGCGCTCGGCTGTCTCGCGAATCGCGCCGGAAAAACGAACCGAGGCTAAGAGAGAACGAGAGGCGAACAGAGAGAAGAGAAGAAAGCACCAGCTGAGATCCACCGAAGAAACTTATCCCGCGATCGCGTCTTCCTGTAAATTCAAATTAACCCCTTGCGATTGAAGCGATTTTAATCCCAAAATCGATTACCTTTTCCACTTGGAACGGTTTTGCTCTGCGCGATCTTCTCCGCGCGATATGATTTCTAATTCGCGTTCGATTTCCGAGCACTCTTGCATTGCCCGCGTCTAATTCTCCAGCGAATCCAAAACTGCGCGTGCCCTGTTTCCAAGCGCTTGTAAATTGGTCGCGTTTAGTTCTCAACGCTTTCAAATTGCACGCGCCAAATTTTAAAACGTTCAGAAGTTGCACGCAGTTAAATATCAAGCGCTTCCAA
>CM052085.1:791775-811221 GCA_028453745.1 Agapostemon virescens
CGAAACTTCCAAAATGATGACTTAAACTGTCCTCAATTTGCGTCGTAGCACATCATACTCGCTTCCCAAAACGATCCTAACATTGCAAATGGCCGATCTAGACTATAATCGACAGGTACGCGTTTCTAAAAGAACGAGCAATAATTGTAGAATTTAATTCTCTGTATTTTAAGAACGCGTTCGAAACTTCCAAAATGATGACTTAAACTGTCCTCAATTTGCGTCGTAGCACATCATACTCGCTTCCCAAATGGATCCTAAAATTGCAAATGACTGAACCTAGACCATAATCGACAGGTACGCGTTTCTAAAAGAACGAGCAAAAATTGTAAGCTATAATAATGTCCTATGTCCTGTTCTATGCTATAGGTGGTGCCTTCGGAAAATCGATTTACACGTGTCTACACATTTATTTGACTATAAACGCGCTTCGTCTTTTTGTTTTCGTTCGTTCGGCACTGCATTTTAACCGAACGCGCGATGCACCTCGTGGACCGATTCACCGTTCCACTGTATTCTAGCCGTGTTTCCGGATCGCTGGTTGCTGACCAGAGCTTTTAATTGGTCGAACGAACAATTTTGCACCGTTCCATGCAGGTTCGTTGCGTCGCGGGAAGAAAGGGGAGCGCGAAACTGCATGCTCGTGCACCGATTTGTTTTTCCAAAGAGCACGAAATCCCGAAACGGAAAGGGATGCTGTTTCGGTGCGCGGATCCTGCTCGTGCAGATACCGTGCACCGAAACGGTTCGCAGTTCGGACGCCATAGGGTGTAACGCGAACGTTACGCGCATCGTTGGAGCTCCGTAACCGTTTCGCGCGCGTGCAAAATTATTAAATATTCGGTGTACTTTCGCGACGCCGCATAAAAATTTAAACGGTCCTCGACCGTTTCGCGTACCTTCGAATGTACATGCTGCGAGGCAAGATCGGTCCGCGTCGGTTAATTAAACAAACGGTAAAAATCCCGGGATGATAGAATGAAACGAGAACATCGGGAAAACTGTAATTCTATCGTATTCCAACGCGCACGACTCGCGAACCAATTAATCGTTCGCGATGAAATATTCAGCGTGCGCGTAACGCGTACGAATCTACAAAACAGCTTTTTTAAATTTAATCACAACCGCGAATAAAATATATGAAAAACATGTTTCATAACTTTCTTTTTCTCTCATTCCGACTAAACTCGATTCACCCAAAATTTTCATCGCGCTTCGTCCGGCGAGTTGCACCGTCTAGCCTGTCGGGAACAAAACGAAAGTCGCTCGACGCGTTTACAAAACGGTTATTCATTATTTTCCGAGGACAGTTTCGGTTGCTCCCCGTTCAACGACGACGGTGGCGACGAAACGATCGACCGCAAGGCGAAACGATCCCGCGGAATCGAGCCGACGGAGTCGTTGAAAATATTCGAGAGCGAAGCTCGCTCCCGCGTCTACGTGACAGGAATAATTTCTGGCAGACTGAACTGTAATTTACAGGTTGCGCGAGTAAACGGGCAAAAAATTAAAAAATAACGCACGGCCCCGTGTTCTAGCTGCTAGTCGACGTAATATTCTAGCGAATTGAATTAAGCAACGGCAGGGGCGGGGTTTTTTTTAACCGGCCCTGAATGGAATGCTTGTCAAATATTTATTCAACCGGTTCCGCGGTCCTGTTCGACCGTTGCCGCAAAAAATTAGACCGCTGATAGCGATTGCTCGCTGCGGATAAACCCCCGTTGAATCGTGCTCGCGGCGATCGAGACTTTCAGCGTGCTCCGATCGGATAGGACAAACCTGGTCGATGGACGGTGTATCGCGAAACGGCGGAAAAACCACAAAGTTCGAGCGTTGAACGGTACAAAGACTTTTTGTACGCGGGACACACGGAATTCGCTGTATCGCCATTGCCAAGCAAAGCTTCTGCAATTATAGTTGCGCAATGCCACGGAATTATAGCCGATACTGGACGACTCTTCCTTACATTCGGTTTGCGACATTTTATTTACTCGGTACAAATTATATTTATCGCATCCTAACACTTTATCGACCGGCGATTATTTCAGAATTTTTGTAAGGCCCATGATCCAGGACTGAAAACATTTTAATGGGTCCCTCAACGCTGACAGCAATTTTTATTGCGGATCAACAATGCATCCCCAATAATATTGTCTAACAATGTTACAAATTGAAATGTAAAAATAGAATTTTAAGCTTCATTTTGATACAGCGCGAATATTGAAAAACCTATTAACCCTTTGCACTCGAATGGCGCTTCTAAGGTGACACTAAAATCTGCCATACTATTATTTAAACAACTCTTGCACCGCTACATTTGCAGTTGAGAAATCGATAAACATATTAAAGTCCTAAGTACGAGTCATAGTAATTAATTTCGTATGAACGAAAGGAAATGAACTATCTACAGTGGAGCGACTATAGATAAAAATATTGTTTCGATTTTAGAGTAGAATTGCTTCGAGTGCAAAGGGTTAATAGGCTTCCGGTCGATAAAGTGCTAAGAACAGAGTGATCCATCCTAGATATCGCAACAAAGACGCAACAGCTGTACGGTGCAACCGAGGCGATGCAACGCATTCGTTCGAAGCGCGAGGGCCGGAAGTTGGCGACAATCGGTGCAGGGATTTATCGTGAAATTTTTGCAAACGGAATGCATTGAAATGGTAGGGAGGGGAGAGGGGTAGCCGCTGGCTGGATCGACGGGGCGGTTTATAATGTTCGCCGGTGTTTGCGTAACGCCTTACGCAATCCGGAACGAAACAGCGGCGCACAGCCAGAGGCCGCGAGGTTCTGGACGCTGCAGGTTACCGTTCTGTCTGCGCTGTTTGCTAAATTCGCCGGGGCTGTGTACGCGTGCATGAAGTGACCGTTCCGTCGGGTAATGATTACCAACAGTAAACGCGGTTACGAGGCGGGCAAACGATAGCCGAACGGTATCGGCTTTAGTTCATATCCGTGCGATTGTTACGTAAACCGCTAGCCCGGTTCTATTACGAAACAAATGCGCGTTAAACAATTACCGTACATGTCGCGACTCGGTCTCTATCTCCCTCGTTCTCTTTTTCTCTCTCGGGGGGGGTTGGGCCGAACCGATTTTCGATCAGCAGCGCGAAACGGCCACGAACGCGATGAAAGCTCCGAAACGATTTGTGACGCGGCTGTTATCTTTGCATTCGCCTGCGGATCGCGTCGCGGTTTCGCGGTTTTGCGGCGCGAATCTCTGCGCACCGCCGAAATTTTTCATAATCCGCGCAGGCTTTTCAATTAGCGGTCGCCGATCACGCCGAGAACGGCGCGTTTCGATCACCGATACGAAAGAGAAACAACAAGGGAGAGAGAAATCTCGCGTTCGGAGCGAATCGATTCCAAATTCTTTTAATCTCGCGCTTTTCTGGCTGGCCAGAATTCCCGTCCCTCTGTAAATATTTTTGAAAATCTTCCAGACAAAACCATCGATCGTCCATCGATCCGAACGCCCGCGTTCGTCGATAGAGCTTTCGGTTTAACGACAATTATCCCCGGATATTCGTCGATGCTACATCCGAAAGTCCCGGTAAAGCGGCTATGAATACACGATCGATAGCTATGCTTTCGACTCAACGATCCTTCCCAGGCTGCAAAATTCGCGCGTTTACAACGAAACGTCGAGGCAAAATGGACAAACAAAATGCAAGCTTGATCTACAACATTTTTCACCCTTCTGTTTCGCGTTCGCGGTGTCGGTTCGTGATATTTTGGAACGTTTAAGAATTTGGTGAGCGAAATCCTTAGCGCGGGGATAAATAATAATTTACAAACTGTCGACCCGTTGTTCGCTTTCAGAATTTCAGCGACGCGGTTCTAAAATCCATGCGATCGGTTACGCGAGACTATCGGGCCAAGAAATGTGCCAAATTTTCGGATAATCCGTCGTCACGGGAACGGGATTGCCTTCGAGTATCGGGGTTACAAGGTCCGAGTAAATCGTCCTCCCCTTTCCCCCGATCCTCCACCGCGCTCGTCGTCCTTTCTTCGTCGACTGCGAAGGATTCTCGAGGTTAGGGCCTTCTCGGACCGTTCCAACCCCGAGAGAAACGACGCAACGACAGCGATGGAACGATTCGCGAGGGAATGGCAATTCCGGAATGGACAGGGATGCGGGAGCCTCGACGACCGAGGATCAAAGTACCGGTGAAAGGGATCGAATCGGGTGCGAGGGTCGACCATCTTTCCCCGATACCGCAACCCTTACCGAACGAATATAATAAACCGAGAAATTCCCTCCTCGGCTAATAACGGTTCCGACGTGATCGGCCTGCGAGAACGGCCTCCGCTTTCGAGAGATTTCCAACGGCGATGTTTCGACGAATAGAAAGTCTGTTGGACGCGAACTTTTGCGCTCGCCTAATACTCGCGTTACAAGATATTTCAGCAAATTATTTATCGAGATCGTTGCATCGTTCGAATCTTTTCGAGGACGTTCGCAGGGAACATTCGCGTATCTCGTTTCCCAGCGTTGGATCAACGGTTCCACAGAATTTTTGCAAATCGTTCGAAATCGTCCATGCCTGCGAGAAATCCTCCGGTTGGCAATTTAAAATGCCGCTGAAATTTTGTTCGACTCCACGGGACAGCCCGCAAAATAAGTACAACCTTCGTTGAATCGTCCGGCAAGCATTTTCAATGCGAAACAACCTGTTCCTTTTGTCCGGGCGATGTCGGAAGAGTTCGTAGGACGTCGCCGTGGTTCCCAGGACTTTCGAAACTCACCGACGATACCAATCTAATCGTAAACTCAACGTCGAACGAGACTCGTCTCTCTCTCTCTCTCTCGCCTTCTCTCTCCGGTCGTTCGTTCCTTTCGCGAGAGAGACAACTTTCTCGGGTTCATCGGTCAACGGGAGAACAGTGGCGAGCCGCGCCAGAATCCGATCGAACGAGCTTCGAATCCTCCCAGCCCCTTTACACCCTCTCGAGACTCTACTCGTCCGCGGAACGAATCTGTTAGATGTCCGGAGGAGGAATGTCTCTGGTCGACTGCGGATCTTTATTAGAGCGACCGGGACCGAGGAAACTGAAAACCAGGGAGGAGACGTCGGGAATAAAACATGAAATAAAAAGCGGAATGCTTTCCCGCTACCTTGCAAATAAAACAGTGAATCGGTGCGGATGTTTCGACGATCGATCGACGATCGTGATTGAAAATCGGCGAGCACCACGGGCCGAGAGATACATCTTCGGAACACGGAACGGCGAAACAAAAGTGGAGACCGAGCTGCCGAGATATTTCAAAGGCGCTCGCCCCTTTCGGTCCCCGCTTACGCAAACGTTATAAATTACGTCGAAACGTGTAATTTATAAGAACGTCGCGTATCCCAGAATTTTCGAGGAGAAAATTTTGAGATTTTCAACGACAACGGGAACCGCGACCTCGGCCGTAGTGCGCTGCACCGACAAACAAGATATCGGAACTAGTTTCTCGAGCTGGAAACTCGGTGGAAATCCACTCTGGTCCGTCCCACGAGCAGCGTCGCGTTCGTCGAAGCTGCGCGATCCGGTAATCTCGTTTCGAAGCGACCGAACGCGGCTGGTCGCGAACAGTCGCGAATATCCGCGCGTCTCGGCGAACTCGGTTTCGAAAACCGGGAGGCGTCGGTCGAGGCCAAAGACGACGCCGAGGATAGAAGGATGCGACGAGGATCAGGAAAATCGCGATTCCGGGACCGAAGAACGCGAAGGCATCCTCGAAGGCAATTAATCGGAGCGTCTAATGAGGCAACTGGAAGCGTAGCGCATCACGGTATCCGCAACACGGTTAAGGCGTAACTGATACCAATTAAATCCTGAATGGGCACCGAGGCAAGGCTCGACGTGTACGTTATGCGGCCGAGAGGATCGGTCCCGATCCATTGTGTGCTCGTAACGCTGCGCGGACAACTAGAACAAGAACAACAATGTCGGCAACAGCATCAACAACGTCGAGCCGAATGCCCGAGGACGGAACCGCCTTGGAACAACCCGGATCCGAGACGCAACACTTGTCCGAGAATGGGAAGAGAGCCGCGAGAGATTAATCCTGCGCGGGCCGCGGTCGGGGCCCGTTCGTCCTGCAATTTCCAGGATACGACGTCGCTCGTCGATCTTCCCCACGTCCACGATCGCCGATACAACCTTCCCATCGTCCTGCTACGAAAACGAAGCTCGCTCTTGCTAGCTTCGCATCTCCTGTCGAATGCGAATCGAAATTTCGGATAGATTCCTTTAAGCAGCAATTTGTCCAGCAAGTTTGTTTCAATTTTGCAGGACACCCTGTACTATTTTTAAGCCAGAAACATTCGCTCCCGAGTTCGGACCGCATCGACCTACCGTGCCCCGATCGAATCGTTTTTCGTGGTGAATCGCACGCCAGAGAACGCGCGGCGAATCGTACGCCGGAGAATACGCGTCGAGGAATTTTCTTTGGAAAATTCGGTGGAGCTGTTCGGCGATCGAGTGTTCGGACCGGTTCTCAATTATTCAGAGATACCTGCAAGAAGAAGAAGAAGCCGTCGACCCGGACTCCGTTGGCTCGCAAGGAAACCGGGACTCTCGATTCCGAGCGACTAATACACCGGGGAGTCCGCTCCATTTCCACCTCCAATTATTTATGGAAAGCAGAAGGGAGGATTTAAGCGTCCCCCGTGTGCCTCGCCCATTATCATTTAAACTAGACTCCGAAAGGGTCTCGGGTATTCTCGCGCGAAACGGTCTCCGGGCTGGCTCGCGCCGTAGGTCGCCGTACGTGTCTCCGAATTTTCGGATAAACAAAAACGAGAGGAGGAGGATCGTCGAGCGAACACGGCGACGGTTCCGAGCGTTTCAGGGCGATCGTAATCCATGGCGACCGGCCGATCGCGGGGGTGGAAGGTCGAGGGTGAACCGCGACGAGACACGAGGTCGACGCCTCTCGTCCATCCCGATGAAATTGGCTTCCGCGACGTCGCGACGTCGGTAACCGTTATCCAAACATCGTTGGACAAGGCTCTCGCGCCCGAACCTACCCTAGATCGTGTTAATTCATTAACAACTATCGATTTTCCAGCGGCGCGTATCGGATTCGGCTTTGCAAATAATCTCCGAGAACCTTCGCGTCCGATCGCTCCCCATCCTCCGGCCGCTCGTCCGCCGCTCTGGAAATTTCCAGAGGAAAACTGCGAAACCGGTGTCGATCAAAGTTTCGCGATAATTCGATAAAACAGCACCGCCGAAAAGTTGGAACTCGTCGGAACCGCTTTCGAAACGTTCTTGCGCGCGGTGCTAAATTTCATCGAAGTTTCGTCCGGCGAACGAAAGCGTCTACGTTGCTGGTTTCTTCGGGGACGACGCGGATCGAAAGCTGTTTGGAATTTATTTAATAAATTTCTTACAAAATAAATCTGTTATTTCTTTACTAGGAAGGATCGATTAAATCGGCTGTTGAACCTCTATATGCATACATTGTATATTTTCCCGGGATCCTCGATCTTCAACTGTTTATATTCGACCGTTCCTTCTCGGTATCGATCTCTTGTGTCTGTCTGTAGCAACGTTTCTTTCGTAGAATGAAGACGTGTCTCACAACGTGCTTCTAGAGAAGCTATTAAAATATATCAATTTTACAGTTTTGTTTGTTGAGGCTTTCGGGTGTAAGCCGTGTCCTAAAGGAAGAAATTTCCTAAAGTTTCGCAAGCATCGCAGCTAGCTTCATCAGGGGGGTCAGAAGACACACTTCAGTGTACACCCGAAAGCCTCAACAGACAAAACTGTATGATACCGGGCCGTGAAAGTCTCAAATCTCTGATATATAAATTTTATTTCACATTTTACAATAGAGTGGAGTTTTATTTTATACCTATATTCCAATAAAAGCCGTTCAGCGATTTATAGAATGCGAAAAGTACATCGAACAACGCGTATGTCAGCGTTCGAGCGGAAAGGGTTCTCGCAGGCCTCGACGCGGAATAGTTTTCCGTGCCTAATCGAAACGAGCGACCCCGGTCGACGCGAGGCCGTTGAATGCGCCGTTCGGTGGCGGAAAGATGCGGGAAAATGGATCGAAGAGAGACGGGAGATAGGGAGAACAGGGAAGCATCTGCAATCTAATCACGGCTTAGCCGAGAATCGGAGGGGAAGCGTGGCGCGGAGCGGAGCGCGGTGACGCGAGCGCCAAAGGAATAGGGAAAGTAGCAAAGGGAACTCGAAGTCGAGGGTGTGGGCGTCGAGTCGTGCGGCGTGGATGGGGGTCGAAGCGAGTCGGGTCCCGGAGAAAGGGTGGCGTGGAAAGGGAGAGTACACACGAGGAGGAAACCTTTCGAATCAATATGCACCGCGAATCAGCACGATGGACTTCTCTCCGGTCTATTCGACAAAGTACCAGAGACTGCGAGATCATCGTGAAAGCGACGCGGTGCCTGCCGGCTGATGGGCTTTTCTAGGGAGTCTGTGCCTCTCCTCTCTCGCTCGGCAGACCCGCAACCGGAATCGGAGAAGAGAGGAGCAACGGAGAAAGAGAGAAACAGAGTCGAGGGAGGGTCGACCGCCTAACCAGAATTCGATTCCTCGATCGCAGACGCGAACGAACGCGGACGGAATGCACAAACGAGACGTTGGCCCCGAGCAAGCTGCACGGTCCGCCTTAAATTCGACGGGAACGAACGGTGCCGTGATTGTGGACGTACTCGGGTCATCCCTCGAGTTTCCGTGGCCCTTTTGCAAAGCCCTCCTTCCTCGTTTCGCTTCCACGACCATCGACGCTTCCATCGGTACCGGAAAAATCGACCTTCGCGGACGCAATCGACGCGGGCGCCCCGGGCAACGACTCGTCGATTTTGCGAAACACGGACCAGAGTGTTTAGAGACAAGACCGTGTGTACAGGTTATTCGAAGGGTGCTCGAGCTCCTTCTAGGGTAGGATCGCCGGGGTTGATCCGAGAAACTTTTCCCTTCGCGAAAACGTCGCGCGCGACTTTGTTTTTTCGATTGCGAATTGTCTCGCGCCTTGGCTTCGCTGCGTCCTGCGTGTATCTCGTATCCGTGCAGAAAATTTGCGCGAACGATCGTCGGAGCTATGTCAGAATTAATTATTTACGAAACTGCTCCACGCGGAACGGTGCAACGTTCCATAATGGATATTTTTCCTTATTCGCGCGGTCGCGGATCGATTCGCGGCGGCGGCGGCGGCGGCGCTCTCCGGCCGTTCGTCCGCGTTGGAAATTATTTGCCGAAAGAATTATCGGACAAACAGCTTTGCCGCGGTGTTCGGCGAACGAACTTCCCGCGAATCAACGGGCCGAATTATCGAGCCTCTCCGTGTCCCGGCAAAAATACTCGGTTAATCGAATCGCGTCGATACGCGGCAAACGAAATCGAGCCCTCCCGCGGACATTCCGCCGTCCCGTTCCATCGAGTTCCGATCAACTTAGGAAGCGGATCACCGATCCCGCGAAAATTCAATTCCGGTTTGTTTGCGGGACGCGGCGCGATCGCGATCGCGATCCAATCGGAATTATTAACTCCGCGAATCGCGCGACTAACCCGCCGGACGATTTAATTACCGTTCGCCATGGGAGGGGAACCAGGGAAAAAAACGCGTTTGTTCCCGCGCATTAATCTTCGATAAAAAGTACCATCTGCGGTGTGTAATTGGAATCCGAGTGGAACCAATTTCGCAGCCCCATTGATCCTCCCGTGGAAAAATGTTCGCCGGTTCAATTAACGCGTCCGGCGCAACCGGAAGTCTTTACGGGCCGCGGATTTCAACGTCTCGCGATGAAAGTGCGCCCCGCACTGTCGCGTTTCGATCTTCGCGCTTCGATCGCGAATTCTCGTCTCGATCGACGTTGCGCCAGGAAAGAATCACGACAGAGCCGAAAATGATTTACCGATCGATCGCGAGACGCAGGCTAATTCGTATCGATCGACGTCAACGTTTGGAAGCGATAAACCGAGCCGATCGACTTAACTGCACGAATTGGACGCAGCGCTCGAACTCTAACGATCGGGCAACGATAGCAACACTTTTGTTTGCGATGACGTTCGACGTAATCCGGCATCGGGAGCGAGCGCGTGCACGGCGAACAAACGAGCGATCCGGTTTACAGGGAACGATGCGAAGATAAAGCCTCGTCGTTTCAATCGTCCGAAAATCCGGCGATAGCGACGCGCAACGGCCCGGCCAATTGCATTAATTCCGCCAACAAGAAGGCTGCTAACGATTATTGCGGGACTAGGTTTCCATTGGCCCGCTCGTTTTATCTGCTGTCGAGCCTGATTGGTTCCTCGATCGCGGGCACCACGAACAAGAAATATATCTGGCGCAAATGTCCGCGTAATCGACGGTCGCGCTTAAATTCGATGCGATTACGAGACCCAACCGGTCGGACTAACCGTCGCTGCGATATTCTCGCATAATTTCTTCGGGAACCTTCGCGCAAGATGGAAACGCTCCGCTTCGGACGGACGTTCTGTTTTAAACGATTTGAACGAGTTCGAAACGAAGCGAATCCGAGCACCGTTTTCCATTGCGAATTTCCCTTTGAGGGACCCGATTTCTCGAGTCGATTAGGCTCAATTCGGATTCCAGTTTGCGTATTAAAATCGAACGAGACGTTTCACGGGTACGTCGAGAGACGATGCGAACGACTTTCCGGCGAGTCGACGTTTCCTTCCTGCGGGATAATAGTTTCGGCTGCTGGTCTCGGCTCCGAGAAGAAAAAACGAGGAGAAAGAAGCGAAACGCCGGGGGAAAAATAGAGCCGGAAACCGTGGAGCGGCCGGGGAACGGAAGGGAGACAATGGGAAGCGATCAAAAGCGTCCCTGGGAAGCTAAACGAAAATTACGAGGCCACCCGTGGCTCCTTACCGTCCGGAAGCTTCTTCCTGCTTACCTTCCCTTATGGCGCGTGAAAATGGAGTCGCAAGCTTCAAGGACAACGGGAAACCGTACCCGCGGGATCGACTTTGATAAAGGATCACGCTCGACCGAACGGAACGCCGTCGACGACGGCACCGTTAAAACGATGGAGCGTCTTCGACGCGGTCAGGCCGACTTCGACCACGCGATAAGTCAAAAAGTTAACGGTATCCTCCACGGTACTTTTAACCCTCTGCACTCGCAGCAATTTTAACTCCATCGCTCGGACGTTTCTTTCCATCCGGAACGCTTTTCTTCCGCGCGGTCTTTTTCGCGTTCTACGCTTTAAATCTGTTTTCTCAAACAGCGGTTAAATTGTCCGCCGTTCATAGAATATCGTTGGGTCGTCCAGAAAGTTCCTGACGATTTTCTGTAGGTGGCAGAAAGACCTGTTTGCGAATGCGCTGGTTTCTTCGACAATTTTTGCAAGTTTTCATCGCTCGTCTTACAGCAGCCTCGATGATTTAGCCAGGTCCGCGGAAGATGCGTTTTAGATGTCCATTTGAACGAGTCGCGTTCGAATCTTTTAAAAGCGAACTGGAATCGCACGGTTGAATTTTAGAGAACGTTATTCGCGTTGAAAGCGTATGCGAATAATTACGGACAAGGGTGTACTCGAAAAATCGGACAACGGAGAATAGCGAATCAGGGTCGGCGGCAACGTTGATTAGCCGCTGCTTTCGATGCGTTTAGCGAGAGAATCTGCTCGCGCAAAATTCTGTTCCGAGTCTATAATTACGTCTGCGGTTGCGATGAATATAACGGGGCAGAGGCGGGACGTGCTCTCGCAGCCACGGAGACGCGTCCGTGCTGGAGCACCGGCTGGCTGGCTCTCTGTTTACCGTGTTCGATAATTTCGTTGGCGAACTTTCGCATTCCAGACGCGTTTCGACCGACGCCCGGCCGCGTTCGATTCCGGAACTCTGGTTCCGCGTCGTTCCGCTGGAAATATGGAGACAGGTCGGGCTCTGTTTACCGGTAAATGAAACTTTCCCGGCCGCTTCTGCCGAGGTAAAACTTCCCATCCGAGAGCTCGCGTTTCAGGGAACGCCGGCGAACAATTTGCGCGAGCACGCCGCGAGACGAATCGGTTGTTTTCTCGGCGAATCCTTTCGCCGAATCTCACCTCCGACCATCCTCCAGCGATATGCCTTTTTATCTCGCCCCGCCATTGTTCGCGTTTACCATTATTTTCGCGTGTCCGCGCCTCGAATCGATTCGGCCGCGAAAGCCTTTCGAAACGGCGATGCGCGCGCTCGCCCGCTGGGTCCCTCGCGAAACAAAAGTCTTTATCCTCGCAGAGACGTTGCCGCGTACGGGGAAAAAATTCCTCCTCCCGAGAGAAGAGAAAGAAGGATATCTCCGCGGCGATGGACTCCTCGACGAAGCAACAGTTTCTCACTGTCGTCGGAGACGTTCCTTCCCGATGTTTGTCCCCAATGGCGAGCACGGTCTTCGCTGCATTATGCATGACCGGTAGTAAAAGTTGATCGCTCGACGAAATTTCGGAAGCCTCCGCGCGATGGACGAAGGACGAGAGAACGAGTGGCGAGAAGGGGGCTCGGGGACTGGGTTAAACGGCGACGGGCCGGATTATCCGACGGTTATTTATAGCGACGCTTCGCCGTCGTCCCGGTGACCCGTAAAGCGTCGCCGGAAGAGAGATTCGGAAGAATTTATACGAGTTTCTTCGAACCGCTTTTCGTCGCTGTCCGAGGAGGATCCCGCGGGGGAATTATACCGGCGAAAAACGGAGCCGGTCGACGAGCCCTCGGTGCCGCGAAAACTCTGCCGGCCGGACAGCAAACTTTCGACCGGCGAAACCGGATGAAATATTTTCGAAAGAATTTGTCGAGAGACGAGAACCTGAAAAGTCGCCGTCGCTCCGAGGAGAATCAACTTCTCTCGCTGGCGCAAACTTTCTCTCCCGCGACGTCGCGTCGCCTCTCTTTGCCTCTCTTCGATTCGCGCGACGTCCGATACCGAATTCCCATCGATGCGTCGAAAGAGAATCGCGGAGCAGGTCGACGCTCGTTTTTCGCTCGCCGATCGACCCGGTCCGAAACTGCGTCCGCGCGTTTGCGACGCATCCGGTCGACACACCCTTCGAACATGGAAGGAACACCCACGACGCACCTCGTCGGCTCGTCTTTGAGCCAAAGCGTGAATCGCGAGAACGATCGGCGTTTTCCGCGTTTTCGTCTCTCGGTAAATAATTTCGACGCGTTGTCGCTGCGAGATATCGGCGAGAATCGGAGCGCGAGGTATAAATTTGAATATTTCCGGTTTGGGAATCGGGGAGGAATCGGGGAGGAATCGGAGAGGAATCGGAGAGCACGGATGACGGATGATAAAGGGCAACGGGATCGATTGTTACGGTGCCTTCGGTAAGAGATTCTTTCTCGGTTTCGTTTAATCGACTCGCAAGCCTTTGCGGCAAGACGATACGCGAATTTCTATAATTAGAGGGTGACGAGCGACGGATCGCTGAATTACGGGAAACCTGCGGTTGAACGATTAATTAGAATGCCGTGAAGGGGCGTTTTTCGAGCGGTCGACGTTCGCGCGCGGCACGGTTCGCGAAACTTTTCATTAAACAAGTTTCCCGGTGAAAATAGAGTCGGCCGCGAAAACGACGCGGCGAAAAGAAGCTCGTCGCCTTCCTCTCTCCTTCGCTCTTTCTTTGACCCCGCTTTCTCTGACACGCAAAAAAATCGCAATCTTTGAGACGCGCGCGGACGCCGACACGGGCGTCCCGCAATTTCCAAGGATTAATTAAAAAATACGAAGCCACCGACGAAAGGGCAAAGACATCGAATCGATCCCCGACGAAAGCACGGGGCGCTTTCTGGCCCGGATCAACACGAAATCCCTGTAATCCTTGATCCGGATGCCAGGCGAAAGGATAAAAAGGCTCCGTCCGAAATGGAGCTATTCCATTCTCTTGTTTTCCACCGGCGCTCCCCTCGCGGTCGTCTCGTTCCCGCGATCGTTCGCTACGGTTACTTATGCCGAGTGTGTTCCTTCTCTGATGGAGCCAAATTATAACCCCGGGATTACGTTATCTATCTATCGCGAGATATCGAGGACTTAGTCCGACCTTCGGCCGTCCCGGGAGCGAGGCTCCGCCGAGAATTTATTATTCCGCTCCGCTCTGCTTCGTTCTGGTCCGAAAGCGGCCGATCGAGCGGGCCGAAACTTCGTACGAGAGGGAGCCGATTCGCCCGATGCCCTCAAGGAGAAGAAAACGCTTTCGCGTCGGCTAATCCCGATTCCGACGAATCGAGGAGCCTCGTCCGCTCCACCCGGACCGCTCAAATCAAAATTCGACTAATCCACCGACCCTCGTTTGTCCGATCGGCTCAGCCCTTCGACCCGATTTTTCAGCATTTCGTCCCGCTCCCGATCGGACGCCTCGAAGCGCGTATCGCGAGTTCATCGCACCGGAAGTGCGATTTAATCTGAAACGATAAATCTTCGACCGAGAAACCTGGAAGAACATTTCGAACGGGAAGACTCGTCATTGGTTGCGGAAGGAAACGAGATTTTGTCCGAGTAATTCGTACGAAATTTGGACCGAACGATTCGTATCGGGTTCGCGGGCGAGGCGCGCGACGGATGGAAACGGGTGGGCCGCGAAGCTTTCAGTGGGCCGACTCGGCCCGGTCCACGTGGAACGGATGAATGGAAAGCAATTACGCGGGTACTTTTCTCGAGCACTTACGGTTCTTAGGTCCGCGCTCGGAGAAACTGCTTTGAGCTCGCGAGTACGATTACCCCCGTCCCCGAGCCACGTATTCGCCCGTGAATACGCTCCTTTGATCCGCGTTACGCGTCGCACGCGAGTTTCGCATATTTCTCGCGTCGCTCGCCCGAGACTTTTCCCCGGAGGATTTATCCGAGAGAGAGAGAGAGAAAGAGAGAAAGAGGGATATGCCGTTCCATTCCCAAAAAGACAAACAGAAAAAGGATAGCTATTTCCTCTCCGTCGACGCGCTTCTGCCGCGCGAGTTCGAGGTCCTCGCTCTCGTTAAACTTTAAGCCCCCGCGCTCTCGAGGACCAACCATTCGACCGAGGAGGCAAACTTTGAGAGTTTTATCGTATCGTCCCGTCGACTAATACCCGCATCATAACAAAGAGCCGAGGATAATCCTGGACGGTCCTGGCACCGCGGCACGCACCATCCCGGGCTCAGCCCGGCCTGGCTTCTAACGCGTCATTTGCAATTCTCGCAGCACCCGGCCGAATCCTCCGCAAGTACGGTTTATCGCGAGATCCCGGGACTCGAGCAATTTTCGAGACACCCGCGATACCCGCCCTAACTGTTTCCATCGTTATCTATTTCCCGGATACGCTGTTCGTCGAGCTTGCACTCGTTTCGTCGACCAACTACCCTTCCGATCGACTTTTTCAAACTTGCCGAACGACTTTGGTCTTCCCCGACAGCTGCGTCGGCCGTACCCTCGCCGAAACGCTCGGCGATCTTCATCGTGGTTTGCAAGGTGTACCCAAAATTATTTTAACGATCATCCATCGTCCATTTGGCTCCGATATTAGCGAAAGGGAACCGTTGCGGTTCGTCGAGGGTTGAAATCGACGGTTCATGATTTTGTAGCTAGCACCGACGACGGTGGTGGAGCCGTCAAGGCTTCTCAGGGTAGGGTTAACGTCTCTCGGACGTGCACAAGTCGCCGTGGTCGAAATTCCAAATTCGAGAAAAGTTGGAGACGGTCAGGGTCGATGCAGGACACCTCCGAGCACGTCCGAGAGACGTTAAACCTACTCTGAGAAATCTTGACGGCTCCACCACCGTCGTCGGTCGCATTTGAACGGTCGTAATTTAACACTCGCGCTAGAAGCTTCTTTCTCGTCACCGTATACCCATCCGTATCCGTCCGTCGGTCGCAATAAACTCCGTTAAACATTCCCCGCGAATAATCCCGATTCTCCCTCGGCCGAGTCCCACGATTGCGGGAAAATGTTAAACGAAATACCGTATAATTTTTAGATCAGCACTCCCCGGAGCAAACGCTTATGGGGATTAGGAAAAGATGGAGGGTTCCGCGGATGCGTTTGGGAGTGGCTTACAGCCACGAATACGCGTGATCCGGGGTCGACTCCTGCCTTGGCCGATTCTGCCATTTTCCTAAGAACCATGGCCGAACGAAACGATGTCGACGGTGTATTCTGTCCTTTATAAAGGTAAATCAAATGTTGAACGATTTAGACGACTCGTCCCAGGAACGGCGGATTTCAGAAATTGTAGGGAACGTTTAAGAATTAGAAAATTCGTGACGAGAGTGTTAAGACGCGACAGCGCCTTAAGAATATTTTTAATTAACGAAGAGGTTTATGGCACGGGCGCCGACGTTCCGCTATTTTTGAGGATCCATTCAGTTGACTGCCAAATGCGTCAGGTAGTATTTAGCAAATTTCGAACGTGCATTTATTAGGATGGTCCTCGGTGCAAGAGAAGCAAAAATCGACGTAGCGGTCAACGAATCGCCGACCGGTTGAGAAACGCTGTTCTCGGGATGGCGTGCCGTTGGTTCTCCGGTACCAGGGAACTTTTACGCCACGGAAGAGGAGAAACGGGACCGTTCCGTCCATCCGGATAGTCGATTCGTCGCGTTTCCGGGTTGTTGCGGCGAGCCCGGGTCGAGTATCGGTTATCGGGACAAAGGAGCTCGCCGATACGCCGAATTTTCCGCGATTCGGTTATCGAGTCTGCAATTAAACTTCCATGCGCGATCTTGATTTCCCGGGGCCATCGCGAGTTAGCCAGCCGGCGATCGAGTCGGGTCGAACTCGTCGCTCAAAGACGAATCTCCGGGTCTCCGATTTCCAGTTCGAACTCTGAACGCGAACGAGAAACTCTCGAACTCGATACAAAGGCGACCAAACTCTCGCGGCAATTTCTCCGGCGCGATCCCAGCGGACGGACGGGATGCGAAATCCCTTTTACGGATGGCAAAAGCGAGCACCGAAACAAGGCAGGAAAAAATTCCTCGCAGTTCGCGCGCGTCTCGCGCTTTACGTGTTCCCGTAGAATTCCGAAAGTTCCGATATCGTTCGAACGGACGCGACGAGACGCGTCCTTTTGTCGTTCGCTTTTACACGGCCGAGCAGAGACGGAACACGACTGCCGAAGCGATCGCAAAAGAGCGCCGACGAGAGACGACTGTCTGGAACGCGAGCGTTCGTCCTCTCGCGTCCAAGAGATTGCGAAACGTCCGGGAGAAATCGATCCCCGATAAAAATCATCAAAGCACCAGAGTCGTTTCGTTGCAGGCATCTTCCCTGTATAAATTAGATTAAAGGCACGCGAATCGCTCTCATAGCTCTCATAATTTACGCGCAGCCGATTCTCGAGCGTTCTAAATTTGGGCGCGTGTAATTCGCAGGCGTTCCGAAAATACGTGCGTTCGGTTCTCGAGCGCTCTCGATTTGCACGCATTCTATCATCAAGCGCTCTCCGTTAACGCGATCGATAAAAATAGCTAAAGAACCACCGGGGTTGCGAAAAGGAACCGCTTTGTTTCTCTCCGTGAAAAGCGCATCGCGTCGGTGCAAATCACCGAATTATGGATAACGACTTTTATGGATAGCAATTTTACTTGGAACCAAATTTTTCTTTCGACCTGGAGTATTTCCATCTTGTTCGTACGAGACCGATTCGATTTAGACGTACGACGGCCAAATTCGGTTGCCTCGCGATGTTCGAAAATCCTTTAGCAATGGAATCGATCGCTGGACGTTTTACGAATGTCAATCAGTTTTATAAACAGGGCGGGGATAGCTGATTAGAAAATAATCGGAAGTTGCCAGAGAGCACAGGGGAGAAAGCAACGACCTTTTGGCCAGTTTGTTGTAATTTCTCTTGAACAAAGTGACCGAGCGCCGCGGAGTCTGTCCGTAATTGGGTCAATTTCGCTCAGAGCGGAGAATGTCCAGATACGAAATCAACACGGCGATCGTCGCGTAATTCTTTCAGGTATTTATCATCTGGCAAACGACGAGGGTACGATACAGCCGGACCATTATCGTTGTAATAACGCGATGGAGGGATGCGGCAACGAGGAAAGCTGCGTAGTCACGGTGCACAAGAGAACGCAATCCTGGCTAATGGCTAATGGCGAGCGCGACTGGCAGATCCTAATTGCCGCGAGAATGGAAGACTGGAAGAATGGAAGAATGGAAGAAGCGGTCGTGCGCGAGATGGCCGAACGTCTGGAGCCGGCGCAAAACTGACCGACAAGGATAATGGGAACTGATCGTCGAAGCGTCTTTCGACAGAGGCTGAAATGCGCGAAAATAGAAGCACGAGCAAAAGGAAAGGGTTAAAGGAAAGTTCCTTTTTTCTTCAATTAACGTCGTCTAAACGAATCGAGTTGCAGCGATCGTTCTCGAGTACGGTGCGCATCTTTGGCGCACCTGCAGCGTACTTTGAGAAGTCGTCTGTAGCGAAAGGGTTAAGAAAAATCGTCCATCCGTCGACGGATGCGGGGGGCGAGCAAGGGCAGTGCGATGGTCGTTGATCGGCTTGTTGCGAACGGTTCGAACGAGTTCGAAAATTGCAACGCTGGCGACGGTATCGAAGGGGCGCGGGTGCACGGCGATCGCGGGAACACCACAAATTTTAACCGAGTTAGAAAGCACTTAACGCCGCCTCCTCGTGGAAGCTCATCCGAGCGTGTTCGGCTGCCGGCAGAAAAGCTGGCGGTCCAAGCCCATTTCCGGCTTCCGTCGGCCGTTTTACCACCACCGAACGAGATGGTCACCGTGTTCGCCGATTCACGCGAGCGAGCGAACGAGCACACGCGCAGCACCGAGCATTTTAATCCTGTTACAAAGCACTTAGCGTCGCTAATGGTCGTTTCTTACTTCTTACGTCGCAGCTGCGAGATCGGCTTCGTCCACCGGAAATTGCGCAAGTTTTCCGCAACTTTCGAACGACGCGGGCTCGTCGAGAGGGCCGCCGAGCAGCTTAAATCGAAATCGGTTTCTTTGGTCGGACCCCGCCTCTTTCTCGTCCCGAGTCGTTAATTTCTCGCATCGAGTTATCGTTCGGCGAACGAACGACGGAGGGACGTTCCCGCGAACGAGCTTTCGATTCCTCCTCGAGGATTTTACCGCGACGGAAATCGTGGAACGCGTCGCCGTTAAAACCGTCATAATCGTAAGCGACGGCCTTCCGCTGCCGTTCCTTTGCCTTCCCTCGCATCCGTCCGCGAAGATTTATGGCAGGAACGTAAAGCGAGAAAGGCGGATGGCAGATCAGAACACGGTTCCGCCGATCGTCTCTGGGCAGATTCAACGATCGAGTCTCTTCCGTCCGACCGTCGATCGATGCCTGCGCTTCCTCGGAAAAATCGCGACGGAGCTGATTCTTCTTCGAAAGCACCAGAGTTGTTTCGTTGCAGGCGTCTTAAATTAAATAAATTAAATTAAAGGCACGCGAATCGCAAGCTCTCATAATTTACGCGCAGCCGATTCTGGAGCGCTCTAAATTTGGGCGCGTGTAATTCGCAGG
>CM052085.1:811231-827314 GCA_028453745.1 Agapostemon virescens
CATTCCCAAATTACACGCGTCCGGTTCTTGAGTGCTCGCGATTTGCACGCGTTCAGATATCAATCGCTTTAAAATTGGACGTCCGAAAATTGCACACATTCGATTTCCAAGCACTTGGGAATTAAACGCACGCGAATCGCAAACTGTCGTAATTCGAGCGCATTCGATTCTCGAGCGGCCTAAATTCGGGCGCGTGTAATTCGCAAGCGTTCTGAAATTACACGCGTCCGGTACTCGAGTGATCGCGATTTGCATGCGTTCAGATATCAATCGCTTTAAAATTGGACGCCCGAAAATTGCACGCATTCGATTTCCAAGCACTTGGGAATTAAACGCACGCGAATCGCAAACTCTCGTAATTCGAGCGCATTCGATTCTCGAGCGGCCTAAATTCGGACGCGTGTAATTCGCAAGCGTTCTGAAATTACACGCGTCTGGTTCTCGAGTGCTCGCGACTTGCACGCGTTCGGATATCAATCGCTTTAAAATTGGATGCACGAAAATTGCACGCATTCGATTCTCCCAATTGGTAATCGTGGTTTTTTCTTTTTTCGAAACGGCTCGGAGGTAGGCTGCCGTTCCGTTTGCAAACGTTCCTGGCTTCGGCGTCTACTCCGATATGCCGGAGCAATATTGTCAAAGGTATTCGCTGCGCATAGTTTGGCTTAGCGCGGAGACGTAAACTTCGTCGTGCGAATTATCGACTAATTATTTAGCGACATCGGTTTCCGACGTGGACCTCTCTCTTGCTGCTAGACGCGCTTGGAATGCAGTCTTCTGTTCGCGGAGTCTATTAAACCGAGGGTTCCTTATTCCTTGATAACCAGGTTACCGTGCGAGTTACAGGGTCGATCGAAACTGCGCGTACGTACGCGATCGAGTTCGTAATGTACGTACGTAAATGCGACTGATCGGTCGAAACAGATTCGTTCCACGGGTTCGTCTTACGCGTGGAATCCTCGAACCACAAACGCGGACCGTCGACGCAGAATCGTCTAAATATTCTGGGCCGATGGGAGCTGGTTTTTCCGACTGTCGAGTCTCGGTGAACGACGCGATTCGATACGATGCTCGATACGGATTGCGGGTAGTCTCGGAGCGACCTCGTCGAGCACCGGTCCTTTCTTCCCGGTTCCGCGAGCTTTCATCTCGCTCTCTCTCTCTCTCTCTCTCTCTCGATAACTTCGTAAATTATGCATGACACGGTTTCGCGCGAACGAACCGCTCGATACAGACGGCTCCTCGCGGCAAAAAGCTCCGGCGAAAAAAGGTAGGGTCGAGAAGAGGAGGCGGCGTGGCGGCGCGGCGGCGAGACGGAAGGGAGAAACGGTGGAAGCTTAAGGTTGCTCGCTGCTCCCGGGATCCTCGAGGAAAGAGTACCTTTTAAAATTCACGAGAACATCGTTCGGAACGGATTTCGGTCGGTGGAAGTGTCGAGGTACAAAGTGGCTGCGCGGAGCACGTAATTTAAAAACACACGGGCTACTCCGGGATATCGGCCTCGTTCGACCGAGAACACCGTCGGGAGCGCCTCTCGTTCGCGACGAGTAAAAAGAAACTAATAATTAGACGTGACGCTTCGAGGTGCCATTTTCGCAATTCGATTGCGAATGTCATTTTTGAGACAGAAATCTCTTCTCTAGGTACTCTGCAAGGTACTCAGCCCTTCGTGGTCCCCGAGAAATGCCATTTTGGAGAAGGGCAGCTCCCAACGTCCAAACCGACGACAACCCCCAAGATTTCTGGGTCCTACTTCTGTGCGAACCTACTGTGCACCCTTAATGACATCGTTTTGAGAAAATTCTCACGTTAACTATGAACATTTAGCTTGACGATGCCGTTGGCAGAACCTTAAAAATCGCAAAGGGAGCTGGACGAAAAATCGAAGGGTGAACACTCCTCCAAAACCAGGTTTTAACACCTTGGGCGGCAGTACTTAGACCTGACGCTCCGAGGCGCCATGGTTGCAATTCGATTGCGAATGTCACTTTTGAGGCAGAAATCTCTTCAGCAGACATTCTGCGAGGTACTTAGCCGTTCGTGATCCTCGAGAAATGCCATTTTGAAAAAGGGCAGCCCTGAACGTCCAACCTGAGGACTCGCAACGTCCACGAGAATCCTTCGACGCTCGTCGGACCGTGGTCGGGATGCCCGCGACAACGACGACCGGGTCCGGCTCGGATTTGGGATTCCGGAGTGTCGCTCGCAGGACAAATTGGATTCTGTGGGGCGCCGTACGACGGACGAGGGCGTCGCGCGACAAACGAGGCCGCGCGCATTCGTTTAAAACCGTTGTCGTGTCGCGACACGGCGAACAAGTTGTTCCGCCTACGAAGGATCGATTGGTTTCGCCGGGGCTAATGGAATCGGTAACGCGGCGCTTTCGCGCTTCTCCGCGACCGGAAGGGACGGGGAGAGGAACCGGAAGAGGGTCGAAGAGAGGAGGGTCTCTGTCCGCGAGACGGCGCGAATTTACCGTTTCCACGAGTTTCTCTGGGTTCGGATGGGATCGAGAGTTCGCAAGGTGCGTCGACGTCGGTTCGTTTGCACGCGAGGGGCGGTATATTTCGCGAACTTGTCGGAGACGCGTAAATCGAGTTTGCCCCCGGGGGTTGGCTCCGGTCTCGCTCGAGTTGCGGCCGCACGTACGCGCGCGGCTCCAGATTTAGTAGGCGCGATTCGTCTAAAACGCGAAACGCGTGCGACAACCAACAACCGACGCGCGCGCGCGCGACCCGTGGAACCCTAATCAGGCTCATTGTGTCAAAGCTTTCCCGCTAATTAAACGCGCATCGCGTAACGAATGCAGACGCCGCGGGAAATCCGAGGCTGCGGATTCCCCGGGAACACGCTTCGGTGCAAAGTTTCCTGCCCGAGCGGATTCGACGGGAGCCGAAACCGATCCAGACCGACGGATCACGAGCCACTGGCTCCTCGATTCGCAGACCGCCGTCGCGCAACGACCGAATATCGCCGCAAGACGTTTATCGACGCTTTGATCCACCCTCGTCGTTAACCCCCGACGATGCGGGAGTTGGCCGATGCTTCGGAACCAACTTATCGAGTTCGCGTGCAACTCCAACTGCTCGGGTAATTTTAAATCGACTCGCGTCCAACCCCATAAACGGAACGATCGCTTGGGAAACGCAAGACCGAAGAGAGACGGACGCAGAGGCTCTTCGAATGCTCGCGATAAACACAGTCCCACGATTTCTCGCAGAAACCGAAGAACCACGTTACGGAACGTTGCAGAAAACTTTGGGTAACCGTGCGTGGGTCGATCGCGACGATACCTGAAATCTGAAACTAGCAGTTGCACTTGCTTCGGTATTCCCCGCGCCGAAGCACGCGCGTTCGAACCAGCGAGAGCGGAGAGCCGAATTGTTTGCGGTTCGTTAATTCGGAAGCGGTCGGACGCGGCTCGTGCGTCGTTCGACGCGAGCTGCACTGTCGAATTTATCGCCGAATAATTCGACTAACCGCGCCGCGCCTTGTTCGTAGACAAGAATTATCTCCGCGTTCTCGTTTAACCTTTTGCGAGACGCTCCGAACGGCGACCGACGCGACCTCCGCTGGTATCGCAATCCTAATTCGAATTGCAAAGAGAAGCTGCTAGGAATTTTGGCGATCGAATCGGCTCGCAATCTCGGAGAGACGAACGCGTTGGTCGATCGATGGTTCGGCGGGGTCGTCGAAACGCTCGAACGGAGCGGCGGCAGTGCGAGGTGCAAAGTTCTCCGCGGCGAAATAAATCGCGGCGGTCGAGCCTCGTCGCGAAAGCTCGTCGCCTCCGTTTTCCTCCCCTCGAGTGCCCTTCAACGTTTAATTCCACTAGATTTAACGGGATCCAGCCTATATCTACCGGACATATATCTTCTCCCGCCCTGTTCGTTTCCCGGCGCGGCGAGCTCCATTCGGAGGTTCGAGGAGATTCCGCGTTTCCCCGACGCGCGGCGAAAATAAATGCGTAATTCGACCGCTCGCGGGTTCTCCCGAAAGGCGCGCGGTAGGACCAAAGAGCGAGATATAAAAGGAAATTTATGTTGCTCGATAGAGAATTAATTGCACCGCTGGGCGTCGAGGCGAAAAGAAATTTTAAACGCGAGACGACTGTACTGATTTCGAGCAACATTTTCCTTTGCCGGCTCGCTATTCGACGCATCGTTTGCGAATCGTCGATGAACAAGACGAAGCAATCGGATCGCGATGGGGGCTGGCGTATGTCGGAATAATGGCGGCTGACGCGGAAGAACGCGACGTTTCGCAGCGATACGTCGGCACCCGATACCTACGCTTTTCTAGATCTGTAACGCAATCTTGCGCGGATTCTATTCTCGAGCACTCTCGAATCGTACGCGTCCAATTCTCGAGCGTTTTCAATTTACACGACTCCGATTCTCGAGCGCTCTCCCACCGCGAGCGCTTTTAAATTGAACGGTCCAAAAATTGCAGGCATCCGATTTTCCGAACGCTCCGATATTAAATGCGTGCGATTCTCGAGCGTTCGAAATTTGGCCGCGCGTAATTCGCAGGCGCTCCGAAAATACGTGCGTCCGGTTCTCGAACGCTCTCCGTTAACGCGCATCCATTTCTCGAGCGCTTTTGAATTGGCCGTCCAAAAATTGCAGGCATTCGATTTTTCGAACGCTCAGATATTAAACGCGCGCGATTCTCGAGCGTTCGAAATTTGGCCGCGCGTAATTCGCAGGCGCTCCGAAAATACGTGCGTCCGGTTCTCGAACGCTCTCCGTTAACGCGCGTCCATTTCTCGAGCGCTTTTGAATTGGCCGTCCAAAAATTGCAGGCATCCGATTTTCCGAACGCTCAGATATTAAACGCACGCGATTCTCGAGCGCTCGAAATTTGGCCGCGCGTAATTCGCAGGCGCTCCGAAAATACGTGCGTCCGGTTCTCGAACGCTCTCCGTTAACGCGCATCCATTTCTCGAGCGCTTTTGAATTGGCCGTCCAAAAATTGCAGGCATTCGATTTTCCAAACGCTCCGATATTAAACGCGCGCGATTCTCGAGCGCTCTCGATTTGCACGCATTCGATGATCGAGCGCTCTCCGTTAACGCGCATCCATTTCTCGAGCGCTTTTAAATTGGACGCGTTCAATTTGTACGCATCCGGTTCTCGGGCTCTTTGAAAGTGCGCGCATCCAACCGTTGAGCGGCGTACGGGTCTGTCTTCCGATGGAAACGACGATACGTTTAAAACGGAGATAAAAAGGCGCGGTTTCGTCGTCTCTGCGAGACACAGGTATCGAGCCGCGAAACCAACGGAGCATAAGCGCGGCATAAACGTAGCGGCGGTTTTTCTTGATGCGAAGAATAAGCGGCGGTCTCGCGGATATTCGTAAGAACCGGCATATATCAAGTTGTGTCAAATAGCCGCGATATTAAGGGGGACGGCAGGGGATGAAAGTGTAAAGAGGATTACGCGTATTGTGCATGCTGTCAGAGATAAATGACAACGAATGCTCGGCGCGTGTCGAGGATCGTAATGGCTCTGCGCCTGGCATCTATGTAGACGAGGATTCCGGTTAACGCGCGCGCGAGCGAGCGAGCGAGCGGAGACCCGGCGAAAAAATGATGCGCCAGGCGAAGAAACCGATTATTATCGCTGCAGCTTTGCGAGAAAATAAAAGCGTCGCGATATTTGTCTCGACGCGTTCGCCGAGAAATTCGCCGAAATTCAACGTGATTACGCGCGATCGAGCTGCTCGCTGGTTTGATCGAACGCGTTTTCGGACCGAGGGCGAGTTTACGACGCGGCTCCGACCGGAGCGGAAACGCGCTTCATCGTTTCCTAATGGAGGCGCGTTCGGAGAGCAACGCTTGCCGAACGGCGAGCGATACGAGCGTCGAGAACCATTTTGTTCGTTCTCGGATGTTATCGCGGCTCCTGTCGTTCGTACGTAATCTCATTGGCGGTAAAATAAGCCGGAGGAAGATATTTCGTGGCCGCCCAACGGACGAAGAACCGCTGGTTCGGGAACGAGCACGGGATGCGTGTCTGCTCCTCGTAACTTCTTGCTTTGAAAAACGAGATCGATGCTCGAGAGCCAGCGTTTTGACACTGCGAAAGAAGTTCGCGTTAAATCGCGCAGCCACGCGATCACGCTCCCGCTGTGAATCGCTCGCGGCACGCCTTCCAGCGTTTACTACTCGTCCGTGGTCGATTCCACGATCGTTCGGACTTCGAGATGACTTTACACTGCGCCGATATATTATATGTATTTTGTAGTATATCTCTGATCCGAAGGACCGCCTTATATAATGTAATATAATGTACTTTGGATATTAAGATTTATCGATATGGAAGGTGTATCCTCTCGTACTGTGTTATGCAGAACGACGAAACTGAACTTTAACCGATCTCGCTGTATCGGCAGTACTTTAAACGTTCGTTTTAAGTTTCTGTACGCTTACAAACATACCGAGAGAGATTAACCCTTAGCACTCCAAACAATTTTAATTTCAAAATCGAAAGATTTCTTTCACCTAAAATAGTTGCATTGTACATAGTTCATTTCCTTTCGCGAGTACAAAGTTTATTACTATTACTTGTACTTTAACATTTCCATGTTTACCGACTTCTTCAATGCAAACGTAGCGATGTAAAAGCTGCTTTAAGTAATAGTAAGCGAATGTTTAGTGTCGCCTCAGAGGCGCCACTGGACCGCTAAGGGTTAATATTTTGCTTTTAAATAGGCCGGAACTTTCAACAGGCCGTTTCGTCCTGCGATAAGGCGAAGCTGAGGGTCCGATAGAATTCGCTGGCACTTTCGAAGGGACGGAAGATCGTCGAAGGGTCGAAGGATCGTCGGAGGCGTTGGAATCGGATCGTCGCGGTTGGAAGAGGAGAGAGAACGAGCAGAGATCCGAGCGGGGTTAACGATCCGCTGCGAGCTCCCGGAAGCAAAACACGGGATCCGCCTCGCGCATTGTCAAAGCTCTCGGAACGATCCGGCGCGGCGCGGCGCGTTCAACGCTCGAGGAAATATTTGCCTTGCGAAGATTTCTCGTGTTTGCCGAACATTTTAAATGTCCCCGTCGTTTGTTGCCTTCGCCCGAGTTTCACGAGCGGCCGGATGGGCGGACCGGGGTGGAACCGCGGTACGATCGAGCGGAGCGAGTTAATTAGAATCCATCTGAAAATTCCGACGATAAATTCACGGTTTCCGAGGGGCGTATTGCTCGAAAGACGACCGGGATATAAATTTCGATTTAAGGGACGCTGCCGGGCCGGATGGCTGGCTTTAATAACGGGCCGAGTCGCGGCTCCGCAACTTTCGTAATTACTCGACCAGGCTTTTCGGCCGGTGCCGGTGCCGCTGCTAGCTCCTTCGGACTTTCTTGCGCGTCTCTTCGCGAGAAACCGTTCGGGACAACGCGGCGTGCGTCTAATGGCGTTCCAACTTTCGGCTCTTTCGCGCGTAATTCGCTCCAGACGCTTTCCCGTCCCGATTCCGGTCCAGCGTTTCACGATTTACCGCCGAATCGCGGCTCTGCGAATATCTCTGCAACGATGGAAGCTCGAGGAAAAGTTCTGAGCTTCGCAAACGCGTTGATCGGTCTCCGTTAGATTCTTCGATCCACCGCGTTGATCTACCTTGCTATTTTAATTTTATAATTTATATTTACAGCGGTGCTTTTCGCAGATGGGTCTTTCAATCGACAACGACTTTCTCGCTAGTACCTGAGACGAAGATGCCCGAACGAAATAATAAGGAGAACTAATTTTTACTCGGAATCCTAACACGACCGTCGGTTCGGCGAGAAGCCAAGCGCCTCGAGCCTTTGATTGCAGCTCCCCGGAAAGGGAACAGGATCGCGAACGTTTCGCTCTTTGTCGCCGAGAACAGCGTCGCGTCGTAGCTCGAGGAAACTTCGTCGCTCCGCGGAAATCGAAGGGAACCGGATATATGCCGAGTCGACGGAAACCGCGTGTAATACGTGGGATATTCCTTGAAAGTTCTACCCGGCTCCGGAAGCGGGAGAGGGTTAAATAAGAGCCGGTCTGTTCGATGAACCGACGACGGCGTTCCTCTCGGTCGAAAGCTTACCGGTAATTATGCGGGGATTAAACGAGCGCGGTGCGTCTTGTTCAAACGCAGATAGGGGCTCGTTCGTTGGCTCGCTGTCTCCGCCTATGCGCGTCTTTCTCTCCCTCTCCGTCTCTGTTTCCGTCTCTCTGCCTCTGCTTTTGTATCTCCGCCTCCGACCGTGCCTCTGTCCCCGTCTCCGCTGGATTATCTCGTATTTAGTCTTACGTCGCGCCTCGAGGAATGGTTATATACGCGTCCTCTTTTGTTCTTTCGCGTTTGCGCGCGTCTCCGCGACGGTTGCGGCTCCGCAAAGAAACGGCCACCGCTGCGTGGCGATTCGTAAAATTCTAATAGTCACCATGTTTGTTTCCACGTCGCTTTTCGCGTCCGCGTCTCTCTCCGCCTCTCCCGGTTGAAGCGCAGATGGAATCGCCGGAATTATACGGAGATGCTCGGTAACGGTTACCGAAGCGGAAGTTCGTTAGACGGGCGGGAAAAGCGGACCCCGTGCCGCGAGCAGCATTATGCAGATCGACGAATTCCCATTCCGTTTCGACGACGCGACGTCGCCCTCGCCGCGAACAACGGTGTACGCTCCGCTCGCAAAGACGCGAGTCTTTTCCGTTCGATCGCGTGTTCGCGTGCGAGCGGCGCTCCCTTCGCGACGACTCTCGTTTGTCGCGTAAACGGGCCGCCGCGAGCTCGGACATTAACGCATCGAAGAATGGCGTGGTGCTCTTTCTTTCTTTTCGTGCCGGCCCTGTCACCGATAAACCGTTACTTCTTGTTTACACGACAGGAATAACGCAACGTCGCGGATCTTGATCCACGTTCGCTCGACCGCGAGCGCGATCTCGGCCCGACAAACGTTTGGTTCGGCGACATTGGGGGACGATTAGGTTCGCGAAACCGACTGTGGACGCCTGCGGATGGCGGGCCGCACGGAAACCGAGCCGCACGGAAATCTAGCCGTACCTTTGGGCGAGTCCCGCGCTTTCCCCTTTCAACCAAGAAGATGGGAATCTTGCGTAAAAGCATTTCTCCTATTCCCTTGACAGAAAGAAAGTTTGCGAAACCGTAGAACTTTGAAGGTTTTGCGGCCGATCGTCGGATTCGGTGATCGCGTAAGTAGTGCGCATCGATCATAGGTGCGCCGGTCATTTTACGCGTCGATCGCAGATCCGCCGACGCAAGGGGACGAGCTCGTCCACTCGACGACAACGGCACGCCATCGTCGCTCCTCTTTCGTCCTTTTCCCTCCTTTCGATAACGCGAACGCGTCGATAGCGGGCCGGACCGGCGTCGATCGGGTGTGCTGCTGTTAAATGGGCGACGACCTTTAACCTGAAAATCTTTTCAAACTCGGTGGAAAGAAGCGTTCGACCGTGCTTCGATTCTCTTTATCGGTTAGGTGATCTTTCCGAGGCTCGAGCCTCGCGCTCGGTTTCACGGGGAAATCTTCTTAACCGGTGGACAGAGCGCGCGCAGGTTTCGGCAAACTGAACGAACGCTTTAATCGCGAATAAAAGCACTCGTCGAGAGCCGATAATTGTAATCTAGCGTGCACGGTAAGCGGCAGAGTGAGAGATAGAGGGAGAGAAATACAGAGAAAGGAAAAGAGAAAGAGGAGAGACCGAATCGAGCCGGACACCGGCCGGGAAACGCAACGACAAATGAAAAACATCAACTTGGCGATCGACGTCGCGTGCTCCACGGCTGATTATTCTTGCACAAAGGCACACGCGAATTTTCCGTTTTAATGAAGCCTCGCGAGCGCGGCTCGCCGCACACGAACCGTTAATTGGCTGCCACGATCAACGAATCGGCGAAGGTGTGCCGGGGCGAGTATCGACCCGACGAATCGAACCGGTCGGGTCAGCTCGCGCGTTCGTTGATTTTCGTTGTTTCTGCCTCCCGATTGTCTCGGCCACAATAGATTTCGATGTCGGACACGGGAAACATCGGAATCGTCGGACCGCGGGTGCAGCGGACGCGGAAAAACTGGACACCGACAACGTCCGAAATACGATCGAAACGATCTTATTGTTGGTTCGATCGCCAATAGCGTCAATTTAGAGTCGAACACTGGAACAAGTCGCGAATCGAAGCGCGACGAAATGGAATTAGATTCGTCCAGCGTGGAATCGACCGGAGAGCAAACGGAGCGAGTGCTCGGGCCATCGGGAGAAGAGAGCCACCGCAAAAATATTCTGCCCCCGTGCAATTTCTTTGCGCTCGAGAATCGCGTGCATGCAATTTCGGAACGCGCGCGAGCACCGGATGCTCGCTATCTTAGAGAGCTCGAAAATTGGACGCGGTACGATTCGCGAACGCTCGAAAATTGGACGCGGTACAATTTGCGGCCGCTTGAAAATTGCCGCGTATAAATTTGAGAGCGCTCGAGAAATTAAACGCGCGCGGTTCCGGAGAGCTTGACAATCGGACGCGGCGCAATTTGCAGGCGCTTAAAAATTCGACGCTCGCGAATTCGAGACCGGTCGAGAATCGAATGCGTGCAATTCCGCGAGCTGGAGAATCGGATGCGGGCAATTCTGCGAGCTTGAAAATCGAATGATTGCCATTCCGCGAGCTTGAGAATCGAATGCGTGCAATTCCGCGAGCTTGAGAATCGAATGCGATTCGAATCGAAGTCCGAACTCCGAGGAAACTTGGCTGATTCTATTTAGTGTAGAACTTTTATAGGGAACCGGTAATTTTCTTCTCGCTCCGGAAGAAATCAGATGTTTCATTTTTCCGAAGGTGGACGACGTATTTAGAAGACACGATGCCGCGCACAATACGGTGGCGCGGTATCGCGACTTTAACAGGAAATTCCGCACGTCGTATAGCTGTCCGTTTGCCGGGCATACCCGGTATCCTGTTCACCCGCGACCCGACCCTAGGACGTTAAGCACGGTCCGCCGTTATCCCGGAGCCGTTATCAGCTGCAACCCAGTGAAAGAATCGCGACCGGGAAGCGGCGTTTCCCGGCTTAACGGCGGTCCTCGTTTAGATCCCGGTGAATCATAACCACCCGTTTATGCCCGTTTCACGCTTAATTCGACCTATCCACCTATCCACCTCTCGTTAACTGTATTTACCGTCGTCGCACAGCGGTCCGGAACGTCGTTTCAATGGTTCGACATAGAATTTGCCGGCGAGGAACCTGTTAAACCAAATAAATTCTACATAACGTTGCTCGACTCGATCCAGCGGCGCGACGGTTTATTTCGATCCGAGCTCGTTTTCTCCATCGAGGGATCGGTTTGCTCGTTTCCTGCCCCTCCTCCAGCCTCGGCCGTCTCTCGCTCCTTTATCCGAAACACCAGCCACTCGAACCCTAATAGCGGAGCTAATAATCGAGAGAAGACGAAGCGGGAGGAGCTGCGGGAGGATGGCACGGCAGCAGCGGGCTCCTTAAGGAGCAGACGAAATTACCGATAAAGGGGATAGAGTATAGAGCGGTAAGCCGTGAGAGCCTTGGAAAGGATCGAGAGAAGGGCCAAAGGGCTGTAAGTGGTCTAAACTCCGTAACCACCTCTATTAGCACTCGGGGCTACCGTTCCCATGGCGCCCAGAAACCGGGAACCGGGAACAGGGAACCGACGAGCGTTCCCCTGCGCCTCGCGTCGCCGGAAAAGCCGTCGATCCGTTTCCTTCGACCGATTTCCGGTTTCTCGGCCGCGCGTGCACCTTCTACTCGCGATCGAACGCGTTCAAGGAAGCAACTCTCGACGCGAGGGACGAAAAGCGGCGTCGACTTTGCAGCTGGTTGCTCTAAGATCCGAAATTAAGCGGTTACCGCCCGACTCTCGCGTCGAACGTCGTGAAACAACAAACCGTGGCCTCCATCTTGCATTTTCACCGAGAGAAACTGCTCGAGCAACGAACACGAGCGATCTGTATTTTCACGATCGATTATTCAAATCGACGATGTTATTCCGAATTGTTATCTCGGTACCGGCGAATGAAAACTCGATGCCGAGATTTCCGCTCGATTTCTCCGATTCTCCCAGTTGCCCGATCGATTCCGGGCACGATCGTCGTTGCGACGGAGCTCTGACAAAAATGCCGTACTATTTAATGATCGCGCGAAATATTCGGACGAATTCCGTCGCGTTGCAGACGCGAGAAGAGTAAACAGCGAACGGGACGCGTTTCCATGCGATCGATTTCTCTCTCCGGGGCCGGACACGGGATACGAGGAAACGGGGACCGGTAATCGACCGGTCCCTGCTCGGATAAAGGCCGGCGTTCGACGGCCGAGTAAATTTGACGCGGAGCGGAAGCGTCGCGCGTTGGAAATTGTCCTCGGCGAAGAGGTCGAGGCACCGGGGAATGTACTTTCTCGGGCCGTGGACCAACGAGCAGAAGCCATTAGAGGCTGCGGAGAATGCAGCCTGCGCTAATGCGTCGTGAATTAGTGCATCGACGATACCGTGAGTCTCGGACCGCGCGCCGTGGTCGTGCTCGCGTCCGGTGATTCGTTTCGATTAAAATCTAATTAGGAATCGCCGACGCGCGCGCCAACGCTCGCCGCTATTTGTCGGCTATTCGTCCTCCGCGCTTATCGTCTCTGCGACGGCTTCGTATTATAATTCGATGCCGTTTTCCGCTGCCAAATTTTCGACGCAGGACCTGCCAGGAAGGCTGAGCAGCAACGGGTCCTGCGACGGGCCCAGGACGAAGCGCGGGCGACGCTTAATCGAGCCAGAAGGAGCCCGGGAGAAGGAGCGAACGGAACGAAGGAGGCAAAAGTCCTCGTTTTTCTTCCCCTCGGCGAATCTTCCCGTCGCCGCTTATTGGTTTCATAAATTCGATGATACGCCGAGCGTCTGGCGGCGACAGGTTCTGCGTGCGCGGCTTAATGGCATTTTAAACTTTAAGAGAATTTTCCGCGAGCCTGCGGGAAGCGGGAGCGACCACGGAACGGCGTCAACCGCGTCTGAAGCTGACGAGCGAATAGTCGGCCGATGCACGAGCAAGCCGGCTCGCGGACCGACGCTTCGCCGTCGGAGGAAACGACTTCGCCGACGATCAAACGTCTGTTACGTTCCTTCCGCTTTGTCTCCCGTCGAGTTCGAAGAAATTTTAAATGACATTTATTTATTCCCGAGGCGATTTCGAGCAGCGCGTTCCCGCGACGGTTCGGATTTACCAGCCGCCATTCTTCCGGAGACGCGACGTCTCGTCGGCTGCGATTGGTCCGTACCTTTTCGTTAATAAGAACGTGTTGGCTTTGCCGTTCGCTCTGTCGCGAGGCTCGAAAGAACGCGTCGGAATCGATCGATCCTCGGCCGCGACGCTCGCCGGAAAAGAAAGGCGGGCGAAAGAGCAGCCTCGTCTCCGCGCGTTCGTCTATTTAGCGCGACTCCGAGTCCGACGAGAGCTCCAGGCAAAGGCGAATTCGGTCTACGAGGGCGGATATAAAGGGCTGCTGCGCTCGCATCCCGTGTTTTATTTTTTCGCGAACAGAGAAAGCGGTCGCAGTCGGGCCGAGCCTCGTCGTTGCACCGTTGCATCGTTGCACGGGCACCGAGTGTGCTCGATGCGCGTTCACTCGAGATCCCTTCGGCTGTAGGGCACGGATACACCCGCGCGACTTCTTTCTTTCCGGGCTGAATCGCGATCGAGGAAAGGCTTGCGCGAACCGCCAACGAATCTGAACTCGGTCGGCTCGATTATCGCGCGAGTATTCCTCTTTTTAACCAACGCAGAACGATAAACACCTGGAACATCGTTTTCCTCGTCGCTTATCTCCGAACCACGATGATGTACATTCAAATTTTTCTTATCTCTGCCCGTCCGACTGCTCCGTCGCGTCTTCCGAAACGTTTCTAATCGCGAAGCCATTCGGTTCAAAGATTAACGCGTTATCCGATCGATCGTCTCGTCTATTCCGTAACCGAAAACCCAAACAGGAAAAAGTATCCGTCGCAAGCGTAAACGTAAACAGGAAAAAAGATTTGCCTACCGCCGCTGGTCACTTCCTCCGCACCACCGCAGCGCGTGTTAGACCACCGATTATAAAATCGCTACAATTAGATTAGATATGGATACTAGGACTTGCTTCACTGTAATTCTCGATCTACGAGACCGTTAAAACTGTTAAAATGCGACTCAAATCGCTATTTTCGATATTTCGCCGAGGTCTGAGACCCCATAGGCTGACCGGCGGTGAATTGGATGGGGCTCTCGCGTATTCGATCGCCGTGTCGCGTAAATGCAGATACGCCTGCCCGAACTCTCGTAAAAGATGCCGTAAACCGTTGATCGTTTACGATCGCGCGGCTCTCGGATCGGTTCCTGCGCCCAGCGTTCGATACTTTTCCACGACGAAGGAGCAGAGCCGGTGGTAGCAGGCTTAAAAGGATTAAAAACGGATCCCGACGATTTCGTTGTGCGATCGAAGTTACGCGCAGTTGTGAAACCAAAAGCGCGTTCTTCGTCCGCTTCGACAGGCCGCGAAACGGGCAACTTTCGATCGCCGCTAACGATCGCGTGTCGTTTTTGGAAACGCGTTGAAGAATCAAGCGTTTACGTCGAGTACACTGGTCTACGAAACGCGGGCGTTTCCGATTCGACGACGAGCATGCTTGTCGGGTAGGCAGATCGTTTGCAATTGCAGTCGCTGCGGCGAGCAGCAGACTAGCGAAGCTGCCTGAAAAATAATCAAACGCGCGAAACGGTTAACGAGTTAAACTCGGTTACGATGGAATCGCGGATAGGAGAATCTTCGCGCGAACCGAGGATGGTTTAGAGATTCGAGTAATTGTGCCGTAGCAGGGATTGCCGATTTTTCGTGGCGACCGCGCAATGTTCGCTATCCGGCGATAAGGCAGTCGATTCGCTTTGATCGCTGTTTATGACGCAAATGGGTTAATTTGTGCCGATAATCTGGATCGCGGAACAGCGAGCAGCGGCCGCTGGCAGACACCACCGCTGTTACTGCAGTTTCATTCGGCGATGGTGAAACTATTCGCGTTTCGGTTTCGGTGGCAGTTCCGGGGAAACCGACCTTGCACGGCGCATAATGCAACCGCTCGCTGGCAGGCACGGCTCGAGCGTCATGCGAAATTGCAATGAACGGTGAACGCGCGTCGCATTACCGCGAGAGATCGACGCGAGAACGGAAATGCCTTTATTGACGCGTCGGCGAGCGGCCACTCGAGGAAAATGATTGTTCGACGGAACCGATCGGCGGTAGGGGGCCGAAAGGGGTGTCCAGGGGTGGAGGAGGGGGGGACCGAGGGACAATGATAATTCCGCTTGACCACCGTGACTGGCAGCGAATAAAACGAAAGCCTGACAGAATCGCTCGTAGCTTGGCTCCCTTCCCTGTTCCGCTCGCCATTATGCCAGCGCCGATTGAGTGGAAATTAATGGCAGCAACGATAATTGCCTCGATAAACGCACCAGGGGCCGCAATAAAATCCTCGTTACGAGTCGACGACGCCGCTGACTCGCGCCGCGAAAAGAGCATACCGATTACAATGACATTTTACGCCGATCGGTCGACGCGTCGACGGAAAACTCTCCCCGACATTCTTTACACGAATCGTCGCGGCATCTTCCAGCAAACGTACCGTCGTACTGCGCTCTCCCAGATCCGCGTGCGATTATCGAGTGCTAGGAAATCGAATGCTTGCGAATTGAGAGCGCTCGAGAATCGGTTGCACGCGATTATGAAGCGTTTGAGAATCGGGGACGGCCAAATTTGTGGACACGCGAGAATTGGGCGCGTATGAATTTGAAAGCGCGAAATTTTTTAGCGTTCGAGAAACAGACAAGGCAAAGTTTGCGAGAACGCGAGAATCGAGCCCGTAGAAATTTCAGAGCGCTAGAAAATTGGATGCGTGCAATTTAGAAGCTCTTTGATAATCGGATGCGCGCGATTTTGAAGCGTTTGAAAATCGGGGACGGCCAAATTTGTGGACACGCGAGAATTGGGCGCGTACGAATTGGAAGCGCGAAATTTTTGAGCGTTCGAGAAACGGGCACGGCAAAGTTTGCGAGAACGCGAGAATCGAG